>JALJCO010013357.1:0-47250 GCA_023101725.1 Atherinomorus stipes | reverse complement strand
AAAAAAAATATATATATAGTAAATTTGGAGGACGGTACAGGGCCTACAAAACTTCTTAACCCAGGGGCCTCCCAGTAGGTTAAAGAAGGCGGCCCTCATGTTTGCCAGTAAGGGAGCAGGTGTACCTAACTCAGCATAACAGTTTAAATGAACATAGCTGGTTTTGTTCAGTTTCTCTCTTTATTTTGAGCCACCATAAGCAGAAATCACCAACTCTGGTCCTCGAGGGCCACCTTCCTGCCGGTTATAGATGTCTCCACCCAATACTTGATTCAGATGAAACAGATCCAACATCGTGTTGTCAAGTTCTGCATAATGATCCATTTATCTGAGTCAGGCGTGTTTAAGTAGAAAACATCCAAAACCTGCAGGACAATGGTCCTTGAGTGCTGGTGACCCCTGACCTACAACATCCTTTCATTCACACCTTGTCATCATGATGTGAATGTTTAAATAGGATTTTTAAAAAAAAAAAAAAAAAGCTTTCAACTTCTAAAGGAATAGTTCACCCACAGAATGATTTAACTTTATTTTTTCCACTTACCCTGATGGTGAGCAAGACTCTGGAGCACTTTTTTAATATCTTAAATGCAGCCAGAGATCAGGACGACTTCTCGTTTCCCCCCAATGGAGTTCGCAAGGGTCCGAGCCAAAAAGGTCCATAAAAGTCCACAAAAAATTGTCAATATTCCTCCATACTGCTCGTCCAATGTAATCCAAGTGTCCTGAGTGGGTAGCATCCAGAATTTACTTGAAACTACGCCATTTAGTATACAAAACTGCATCGCATGTCCAGCAAGCACGCCGATGCGTGTTCACGAAACTACGGAAGCTATGGCAGACAAGATCTCGTCTTCTCTTTTTCTTTCTTTCTTTCTTTTAGATCAATATCCAACCCCTCCTGTGTTTGTCCCGGTTTGTTTAGAGCTCTTGCGCTCTTACCACATGTAAACAGTGACTTTCTTCTTCTACGCTTGCATTATCGGCAGAGTAGGCTCTGAACGCCAAGGCTTCCGTAGTTACTCAGTACTCCTTTTTAGGCTCTAAGAATATAGTAAATGATGTCGTTTCGGAAGTAAATTATGGACGCTACCCACTCAGGACACTTGGATTATATGGGACGAGCAGTATGGAGGAATATTGACAATTTTTTGTGGACTTTTATGGACCTTTTTGGCTTGGACCATGGCAAAATCCATTGGGGGGAAACGAGAAGTCAGCCTGATCTCCATCTGCATTTGACATATTAAAAAAGTGGTCCAGAGTCTTGCTCACCATCAGGGTAAGTGGAAAATAAAAGTTAAATCATTCTGAGGGTGAACTATTCCTTTAAGGCCGCGGTTATACCGGCTCAGTGGAGTTAGCTCACGTTAGGGGGCAATGCTAGTCCGTCACTTCCTGTAAGTGCAGTGCTCTGTTTGGGTCAGCATTTAGTGACAATAGTGTGCACTAAAGACAAAGTACACAGTGCGCACTACACACTGAATTCAAGTGCACTCGGGCAAGTGTGGGGTTTGAGACAGGCTCTAAGTCTGAGTCAGGTCAGGTGTGTTGCAGCATGGAATCTCCTACAAGATACCGGCCCATGAGGACCAGAGTTGCCTATTGCTGATCCACATGCTACAAAGACATAAAAAAAACTGTCAAAGCGTTGCAAGTCAGAATTTTTATGTTGATAATTTTACAGTGAAGAAAAGACAAACACAGATTTGATTTCAGATGGACGTTAGACATGGAGACTCAGGTTGCTGTGGAAACCAGTGACCCTGTGGTCGGGTATCTTGTGAGCTACAGGAGGAACAGTTTTCTTCAGTGGCATCTTAAGGGAAGTTACTTTGATCACATGGAAACAGTTGCACAACAAAAGGTTGTCACTTGTTCCTGTTTTGCACCTGTGAGTCTCCTGACTCAGACTCACCTGTGAAGTTTCACGTGAGCCAGTTCTGGATCTCATCCAAAACCGGGGAAAGGTGAGGTGGGTGTGTGTGTGTGCTCTGACATGAGTAATGATTAGTTGTTCTTTGCACGCTACTTTCTCCATACCAGGTTTTTGTGCTGTTGCCATGACAACAGTCGCTGTTAGTAACAAACAGGTTGTCCCGCCAGTTACATGTGGTTATGTAAGCAGGATGAGACGTCACTCTGCACATCGCTTTGCAGACGACCCTCAGATGTATCCTATAAAGTCAGAAGATGACCACATCTCCACAGATAAACTATCTGAAACTCTAAAAACTTACATGAACATCCTAAATTTGAAATAAAAACAGAAGTAATTATTGTTTCTGGATGATGCTGTTAGCTTTTTGGAGACAGTCATTTATTTTGTCTGTCCCCACATTAAAACTCACCACGCTGCCAACATCAGTCAATAATGTTATTCTGTCCTCTTCCCTGTTTGTAAAAGTATATTCAAGAATGATTTGCTTTTTAAAAAGTAGATAATTGATAGTTTATAATATTTATATGATCTGTGATATTTACCCAGAAGTTGAACATTATTATCTGGGGAGTTTTATGTCTTTTGAAGCCACAAGGTGGTGACATAGTCCAGTCTTTTACATGGATCCCCACCACCTTACAGTCGCCCAGTAAAAACACAAGTGGTGACTGGCACTCATGGTTTCATGTGGTGTGAACCTATATTTTCATTTTGGTTAATTAACAGCTCACAATCTTTTCTGATGTGCACAACAGAACTGCCTGGAATGATCTGGTATTAAAGCGATTCTGCCAGACACCAGGTTTTTTTTCCCTGAAACGTGGTTTTTTTATTTTATATTAATGTTATTTTACCCTTTTATCTTTATATTATAATTATTCTCCTGCTAATCTTTTTATTTATTATTTTTCCTTACCTTTATTTATTTTGGGTTTTAACTTTTAATACAATGAATGTAATAAAAGGAATTCATTTATTTGGACGTTTTCTGGTATTTTAGTCACAGGGCAGAACACAATACAGCTGCACTCTGTGCAAAAACCACAAACATTTCCACTCTGGTTGATATAAAAATCAGTTTATTGATGCGAAAAATCAGTTCTTTTGAAATGTCAACCTGCTAAATAAACAACTTGTACCTGTTTCTGGTACATTAACTTTAGATTAACTGCAGAATTTATAGAATATGTAGTCATTTAACTACATGGATGTTTATTTTTTGTTTAAAATGCACTTCTTGACCTGCTTTCTGGTTTCAAAGTGTTAAAGTTGATCTTTTCTAAGAAACACCGACTTTGTTTCTGACAGTCTAACCGCAGCCGACCTACAAAGGCAGGAAAGACTGATACAGTCAAAAACTGACCTAAAAAGCTGTTTTTTTTTTTTTCTCTTTTTCCTCTGGGTGGGGGTAGAGGGTGGGGTAAGTGGTGGTTGGGGCTGTGACAAAGAATGAGGATGCAGTAAAGAACTAACAACTTAAACACATAAACTTAACAGGTGTGTCTTTGTCCAGTGGAGGAGATCTGGATGCAGACTTGAAGTTTCATGTAAATGTAAACTCTAAATCGATCGAAACAGCAAATGGCTCCACAGAAAAAACTACCTGATACCCTCAAACCATACACACATACATGGCCCTGCACTTCCTTTTCTATAGTTACATATATTTCCTGCAACGTACAGCAACACTTTACTTACTTTTACAAAACACTCCAAATATAAAACAAACTAAGAAAAGTACATCATCTACGGCACAAAAAGACTCCATAACATAACAATGACTTGTTGTTGTTCATCAGTTTGTGTTTAACAGCAGCTATACGACTATTTCCATGACAACATCGTCCCTGGTCTTCTGGTCTGTGACCATCGGAGCTGCTGTGAAGTAAAACAGAAAAACAATGTTATACTGTAGGTTGAATGTTCATTTTGATCTGTAATAAGATAAAATCAGATTTTATCATACCATAATAACTTTATTTGTAAAGCACGTTCATGCAACCATAGCGAAGATGAAGTACTGCACATCAGTTATAATAAAGTATGAAGACCTATGGTAAAACAAAACGTACAACTAAAAGAGGAGTCAAAAAACAATAAATAAAATTAATACCTCACGCTGGGTATTAATAATGAAGAGGACTTTCCAAGATTTAAATAAAGATTGTTCCACATGTAACAATTACAGTAATAAGCATCTTAATTCTGATTATACTGTGGCAGGAGGAAGGGGGGGGGGGTTTATGCAAGGTTTTTATTTTTATGTCTTTGTGCACATTTTAATAAATGTTTTGAATATAACTGCCCTAAAAAACTGCTTTATACAACTGCTTTATACAACTTGCTTTGAGAATATAACTCGCTCTGAGAAAATAACTTGTTGTGAGAAGTATAAATTGCTTTGAGAATCAACTTGTTTTGGAATACCATTCTTATCAGACCGAGAGCTGTTAAGGAGGGGCGCCTAGCTGCTGGGCCTTGTCCGCCTGGCAGGTATGCAGCCTGAACTTAATAAAACAGTGTGCATCTTGCAACCGGGTTAGAGTCTGCTGTGGGATCTGGCCAATCGCCCAGCCCGCTGATACTTTTTGTTTTACCCGGACTGTTGGGCTCTCCAGTCTTCGTGCTATGGTAAGCAATTTCTATGTATCAGCTCTTGAAATGAAAACGGATTTTTATAACTGTATGTGACTGATTGTGGGGAATAAAGAGCACATTATTCTAGCAAAGTCACTGTTTTGTGTTTTCATTGTGTCCGCGCCGATCTCTCACAATCCTGTAATAAAGTAAAATCTAAATTAAAACAGGGGGCCAAGCGGGATTTGAGTCCCCAACTCCTGGGTGAAAGTCACCATTCAGCCAAAAGGTTATTTTTGTGGCCAGGTAGGCAAGGTACATGAAGAACCGGAGGCAAAGGTGACAGGACCCTCAACTGCCACAGTACAGCACATTGTAGGTAAAAGTGGTCTGGAAGTCATCAGCTATGCTGATGATACTCTGCTGTTTTTTATTAACTTTCTTTCTTAGATTGCTAGTTTTTATTAGTCAAAGGCATATGCCACCTCTGGGTGATATTGAGCCTCCCCCCGCAGTTCCTTGAGTTGGGCAAGTTGGTAGAAGCGTTTTCTCACCGACCCAGTCATTCTCTGAATCTGGCAGCACTGACTTTAGCTTAGCTTAGCTTAGCATAGTAGCTGTAATCTGGCATTTCTAACTAGCACCACTTGGTGAAAGTGAACTAATTAGCTCGAGAGTTTTTCCAATTCCGTTTTGTGACCCGCACATTCTGATCGAGTACAAACAAGAAGCCAATTTCACATCAAAGGACTGACTATGTGGCATTCAATGGAGGAACTATATGCCGCGGAAGTACAGGCCAATCACAGGCAAATCAGAGGCAAAGCACCACGGATAGTAGCAAAGGCAGCACACATGCGCAGCATCCCCAGATCTGTAGACAGGGTTGGCCACGGATTGGGTGACCTCCAAAAACTCATTGGAGGTTTATAGATCCATTAAACAAAAAACAATTTAGAAAGTAACTTAACCAGATGTTTGTATAAAACTGACAAGCTTGTATAACAAGCTATGTCACTAAACTATTTTCCAGTCATTTTTTGTGCACTGTATATGATGGTGTAAACACCAACTTGATATGACTGTTTGAAAACACATTTATCTATCTATGTACCTTGTTAGAGCCTGATTCGATCAGTGAACACTCGATGGAGGAAGCAGATGAGCTGTGAACATGTGGAAGGTTAACTTTACCTCTCTTCCTGTCTCTGCATATGAGTCCCAGTAAGATGGTGGAGAGCAGGTAAGGTGCCCCCACCGCCAGATGACACAAAAGTCTGAGGACAGAACATGTCGCTGAGGCTGAAGTTGGAGCTGATGATTCAAGAGGAGCTGTAAAGAAAAATAGCACTCTTAAATGAATGACAAGTAAAATAATTAATGATTGTTAAAAATGAGTCCTCTCTCCATGTCTTCCAGTTCACTTCTGTATTTTATTTCATTTTAGTCCTGTGTGCATTCATCTTCAGAATCACCTAAAACTTCTGGCTGTATATAAAGACACATGAACCACAAGTTGTGGAATAAAAGGTGATTAAAAAATTCTATTAAACAAGACATATTGTAAAATATGACATATTGTTTTTAAAGAGTAGATATTTGGATCTCAGAAGCAACTGTAGTCCCAACCTAAAGACTGGTACAGTACATGTATGAAGCCTCAAATTTCTGAAGTCATTTAAAGAGACAATGTAAATCCTCCCCCTGTATGTCTGCATAATTTCAGCTCCAGGTGATGCTGCGTTCACTGTATCCTGGAAGCAGGATGTTGAAACTCTTAATCTCCCTTTGTTTGCTTACAAACATGTAAAGGGGCTACTGATCATCTCATCCTATTGTTTTACATCCTGACTCAGATGTTTGATTTCTAATTGCTATAAAAGTATTTTTTTACTGGTGAGACATCATAAATTTCCCATCGGTCCCTAAATGCACCATGAATAGCACCTGTACTGTTAAAAGTGTGAGTAAAGGTGAAATATTGCAGACATTTTTAATGATAGCTCCAACAATGTCGACTGTTTTGAGTTGATTTAAAGTTTTTGTATGAATCTTAACTCAAACTTTGTCCTAACACATTAATCTGCAGGATTATTGTGACTGAGATGCAACCGTGGATGTCTCCATCACCTGACACCGCCAGCCAACTGCCGACTGACTCTCCACCTCCAGGGATGCTGCACGTGTAGACGCCCTCATCTGATTTGGAGACACTGTCAATGGTCATCTCTCCTGAGCTGTTGGTCATGATGGCGTGGCCATCCTTAAAGAAGTTATATGTGTAGTATGTGGTGTTAATCTCAGGTTTGCAGTGAAGAGTCACGGCAGCTCCCTCCAACACGGGGAGGGCAGGACTCTCCAGGATCACAGTGCGATCTTCAAGAAAGGAAACACATGTTCTGTTTTACAGATTCAGGTAAAAATCTGTATTGATTCATGCGACACACTGATATCTGAAAGAAAGCTTTGTTTTCCTGATTTATATACCAGTGATGGTGATGTTGACACCGTTGCTCCGCTCTTCTTTCTCTGACTCACACCAGTACATCCCAGTGTCTGTCGGGTAAGAGTTGGAGATGAGGCAGGTGGAGCTGGACGACATGGAGCCCCACCCCGAGGAGCAGACCCTGATCCCTCCGTCTGGGGTTCTCCTCTTCACCTTCCAGCTGCTGGAGTTCCTCCCATCCTCACAGTGCAGAGAGATGGGGGTGTAGCGGAAGAACTGCGACCTGTTGGGGAGGACCTGGAGACAGGCTGCAGGGGGGGAAAGGAGGAGGGGAAGAAGGGAGCGAGGAAGGAAAAGAAAGGAAGTAAGATGGTGAAGAATTACATATAAATGTTTGAACAATCGTTAAAAATAATTAGCCAAAAATCAAATGAAAAGCAAAAATGACAAAAAAAAAGTAAATAGTAAAGCAGCAGCAGACAAGAAAATACAGCAGGAAGGAAAATGGTTAAAGGCCAAGTTTGTTGTGGAAGAAAATAGAATATAAGAGACAAAAGAACAAAGAAAAAGAAAGAAGTGAAATCAGAAAAAGAGAATTGTGAAATGAAAGCTTAGAAAATTAAGGTCGCAAATGATGAAAGGAGTAACATGGTGAAGGAAAACAGCAAAAGGAGGCAAATATAAACTGATTAAAATCATAATAAATCAAATGAAAGAAAAGAAAGTTTAATTCATAAATACACAACTTTTAGTAACAGAAAGACAAAGAATGAAGAGAAATTTAAATGAGAAACGTTAGAAATGTCATTTGTACTCACTCAGCGTCAGGCAGAAAGGTGTTACCAGCATCCTGTACCACAGTCAAATGGCACGACACACTTGCTGATCTCTGCACATCCTGTTGCTGCTGTGAGGTGTAATGATTGCCGCCGCAGTCTGTGTCATGGCTGTCATCACAGAATTCTGGCCAAACCATCAATAGAAAAAAGTCAATGAGGTTTAAGATTTTAACCCTTTAAATTCCACTTTGCATACACAATGCTCCAACTTCCAAAAACTGAATATGGGGTTAAAATAAAAAATGATTAATGCATTTTTTTGTGCAGTATAATTAGAGCCCTCGAGTATTTAAAAAAGGTAAAAAAAAATTTTTGTTGCATCTTCACTTTTTGAGTTGCAGTGTTTTTGTTTGTTTTTTCTGAGAGAAGTTATGTTAAGCTTCTGAAAGGGCACGGACTGGCCAATGTCAATTACTGTAATGGCCCGTAAATATTATCTAAAAATTAAAAGTTGCATTTTTTTTTTCTTGGCTGTCATCACTGACTTCTGGCCAAAAAAAATCAATAAGTTTCAAAATTTTAACCCTTTAAGTTCCAGTTTGTACACACACACAATGTTCCCACTGCCTAAAACTGAAAAGTGGGTTATAGCCTGTAGGTGGCAGGCCATTATCAGGTATGCAGAGCGTTAGATTTTAGCAACCAAAATTCATATAGCTCAACGAGAAGTTGTTTCAAGATAAGATGCAAAAAAAAATGTGGGGAAAAATTCCAATTTGAACTGGAATGGCAGCATTACAGTGGGAACTAAATTCCCTGCAAAAGACTGACCTAAATAATTAGCATGCAATCTGACCAATCAAAATGTTAGGGGGAAAAGAAAACTACCTAAAGTACAAATTTGAGACCCTTTCACACTCACATAACCTTACATGAAAGAAGAAAAAGATTCTTTACTTTACTGGATGTGTTCAGCATTTTTGAGTTTTTGAAAGATGCCGATTTGCTGAAAGAACATTAAATTCTATGGTTTCATCACTAAGAGAAAAAGCGGGCCCCTTTTTGAGTAAATGGTCTTTTGTCATGGAAAACAGTTCAAACTACATCATTGAAGTGTAGAGCAAGTGTGTGAGGTGAAAAAATGTTATCCCTAAAAATTTATTCTGAAATGGCATTTGATTATAGAAAGGTCCTTTTCAATGCAAGTCAATGTGGCACGGATTGGCACTAAGGAGTAAATGAGGTGCATTTTTTTTGGAGACCTTAGAAAAAGAGTTAGACAACCCATCTTCTAGAATATTATGAGTCAAGCCAAAATACACACCTTGACCAAGTTTTATTGTAGACAAAAAGGTAACAGCATAAAAGGTCATTCACTACCCCTTCAGAAAGCTTAAGGAGCTATAAGGATCGTGCCTGAAGGCCTCTCATTCTTCCTCTCCCAGAGAGAGTTAGGGCCTTACCAAAAACAACAGTGCCACCACATGACCCAGATAGCAAAACATGTCTGGCCCCAAAATGGCCTTCATCACACAAGTGTGGCTGCCAACACTCAGTCACATAACCAGCACACGTGGCCACAGCTGCCATTTAAAGTATGACCGAAAGTTTAGACACACTCCCATCAAAGAAAAGGCTAAATTCACAATAGTGATTCAAATAAGAAACTGAAAAAAGTTATAATAAACAAAAATTTACTAAGTTATAAGTTAGCAAAATGAAACATTAATTTTGAATTGTGGTTTTAAAAAAATGATTTAAAAAAAAAAAAACTGTCCCAGACAAATGAATTAATGAATGAATGGATGGATGGACAAAGCACAAATAGCTGTGCATTAGTTGTTCCATTCCCTGATATTGTGGAAGAACTCCATATCCCAGCATTCCTTTCAGAGTCATGTGACTACGGTGCAGCTGCTGCTGCTACAGACTGACTTGCTTGAAGCTGCTGATAATATGTCTGGTTTTAAGTTGTTGGTTAAAGGTTGAATATGGAATACGGACAGAACAGCGACATCACGTGTGTCTAGGTTGTAGTTGCAACGGCAGAAAAACAACTCCAGCCGCTGGGATGCCAGGCTCACTGCCGATACGCAAGTGAGTAACAGTCTGCAGCAGCATGTCCAACAAGTAACGCAGAGGAGTTTATAACCGACAGCTAACGTTAGCCATGTTAGCAAACAAGCTAGCTTACCGATCCAGGAGGAAAGTCGCCTTCTCTGTGTTTTACTCCGTGGAAAACGTTTATGTGGGTCCATTTAGTGAAGTCTTCACCTAAATTTACTCCAGGTTTTGCTCTTCTCAGGTCACTCCTCCTCAGAAACAGATACCAATATCTCCAGGGCTCTGAAGCAGCTGCTTCACTCGTCGTCTCCACGGTTTTTCCCTGTACAAGCCTGACTATGACCGAAATATTGTTTCCACACAGAGATCGCATTTGGCAACCTGCAATGGCGGCGTGTATTGGCTTATAGACGTAAATAAAATGCCATTATCGAACCCGTCAAAATTTATTTTATAATTATTTTTAGGCTAAATATAATTTTTCTGGGAAATGTTGTACTTTCATTCTGTACACCCCCAAACGACCTGTGGAGGTATTATTTTTTCAAAAATATAGCTTTTAATAAAAATGTTCCATATTCAACCTTTAAGTTACCAAGTTGTCAGAAACATTAGAATTAGCCACATGTTGGCTAATACCTGCTAGTATCTGATATATGGCAGCCAGATGTCCAAAATGAACTCCTCTGGCTGAGTTTACGATATTTTTGGGATCTTTGCTCTCGGAGCAGAATAGTTGTATTTCTCAGAATATGAGATACAACTTCACAGTTCTCTCTAGATATTGGTATCAGTTTATATTGGATATCGGAATTTAAGAGTAGAACAATATCCGTATATCGGAAATAAAAAGCCTACATCAAACACCCCTAATAATAATAACAATTTTTATTTATACACATGATGTAGACTGCCCCCTAGGGGCAGCTCTGGACACCACCCAGGGATGAGAAACCTTTTAAAAAATACTGAGAATGATTTTCAAGACACAATTGCACTGGAAGTTCTGATGGATAATGGTGTAATATCATTAATATCAGATAAAAATAAAGTGGCAGAGATGAAGCGTAAAACCTGTCTGAACCAGAGTCTTGACTCAGGTTTTTGTTGCCTTTACTCTGAAATGCTGGAAAACTATAAATGCACCTGCTTGCACCTCCAACAATGTCAGACTCCAGACTGACGGTTTCTGAGAAACTGTTTTTAGACATTTTTGAGTCCAGTGCTGCATCAAAGACTCAGATAAGAGTTTCATGTTGAAAACTTCAACATGCGAGAACAAAAATACATTTTTTAAAAAACAAGGAACTACTGTAAATCCATTCAAACGTCTGTCCACACAGATGTCCCTCTGTGGACAGCTCCTTAGTCTTCGTTTACTTTTGTCAGTGGATCGTGAGGGCGAGGAGACGACTGTGGAGGGACTGGATCATGTTTTGGTTTAAACGAGTCGTTCTGACGTGTCTGGGAACAGGAATCGCTGTGAGAACGTAAACCAGAGTCTAGCTTGGTGTAATTTCCTGAAGTAGCCAAATCTGGAAGAGAGGAAATGCTGCTGTTACGGCGTTGTCGGAGTATCCGGCTCACAGTTGGATGAGCTTTTTGACCATGGGAAGCTGCACCGGCTGAACTGCTGGTCTCAGTGCTGGGGGGTACAGGCTGGCTGGGGGATTTGATAGCATCTTGGGGGGGAGTTGAGGGGCTCTGGGCCATCGTTGGTTGGTTGTGCTGGCAAGTGATGTGAGGATGCTGGGATCTGATGTTTTCCTCTAGCCGTTGAATTTTTTCATCTTTCTTGCGAACTTCCTCTTTGAGGCAATGCAACTCCTCTCTTAGCTGTTGTATTTCATCGTTTCTCATGTTGTCATTCATGTTAGACACTCCTGTCAGATTCAGAAGGGCTCTGCCATCAGAGCTTTCACTGTTCATGCTCTGGTCTGATCCCGTCCTCTTCACCTGCTGCTTCCTCTGAGCTGAGTGGATGAAAACAAACAGCGTTAGCAACAGAATAAAAGTCATTTCTATACTTTTTCCAATTACGTTTCATGACATTCTGATCAAGTACAAATGACAAGCCGATTACACATCAAAGGACTGACTAGCTGACATTGATTAGAGGAACTATATGCCGCGGAAGTACAAGCCAATCACAGGCTAAGCACCGCGGATAGTAGCAACCCAGCAACCCTGTTTACAGAAGTTGGGGATGCTGCGTGCTGCCTTTGCTACTATTAAACTATCTTTTTTTAACCAGGCTGTAAACATTTCTGCTGTAAACATGTTTATTTCTGCTGTGAAGTTGGTCTTTTTAACACGGGAGTCTGCTCTGTTTTGGATCCAGCCCCTAGTGGATGAAGAAAGAACTACAATTAGTTAACTTAACTTCCACGTTTCACTCTTTTCCAGCGGAGTTTACATCTTGGTCTCAAACAAGACATGCAGAATAGCATCTCTGAACACACAACACGTCCAACTTTGAGGCAGATGGGCGACAGCAGCAGAACTTGGTGGAAACATCATGAAAGCATGGATCCATCCTGCCTTGTATCAACAGTTCAGGTTGGTGGCGGTGGTGTAATGGTGTGGGGGAGATTTTCTTGGCTCTCCTTGGGTCCCTTAGTACCAACGTGGTGGTTTAACCACCACAGCCTACCTGAGTATTGTTGCTGACCATGTCCATCCCTTTATGACCACAGTGTAGCATCCTCTGATGCTACTTCCAGCAGGATAACGCTCCATGTCACAAAGCTCACATCATCTCCAACATGAGCATGAGTTCACTGTTCTCCAATGATCTCCACAGTCACCAGATCTCAGTCCAACATAGCAGCTCTGGGATGTGGTTGAGCGGGAGATTCTCATCATGGATGCAGCAACTGTGTGATGCTATCATGTCAGCATGGAGCAAAAACTCTGAGGAATGTTTCCAACACCTTGCTGGATCTATGAAACCAAGAATGAAGGCAGTTCTGGAGGAAAACAACAGGTCCAGCCCGGTACAAGAAGATGGACCTGATGAAGTGGACATTCAGTGTATTTTCTGTAGTATTTCCCACATCTTATATGTAAATAAACACTATTAAAAACATAGACATAAAAACATCAATTTAGCTAAACTGTCAAGATAAAAAGAATAGTTTTTTGTTTAATATTCTCATTCTTTTAATTATTGTTTTAAAGGTCCTCTGCTGCCCTCTTGAGGATTTTCTGTCACTACATACCATTCAGCTCAGCTGGAATCAGTTTGTCAGTGTGCATCCAGGTTTCTTTGTTTTGACTTTTTCTAAGAGACTGAGACTCACCACATTTGCAATGTTTCCAATTCCGTAGACATCGAAATGCTACAAATGCGGCGACGGAAAGTAGCAAGGTCCCTCCAATACAGGCAACAATATGGACGGTGCAAGGCTTCATGTAGTCGGCTGAAACAACAAAACAGACTTATGAGCACATTATCTATGTATGTATCCGTTTCACAATCAGACATAGTTATTTACAGATATCAGCATTTTCCCCAGATAACTGGGGGGTTTCCAGAAAGCAGGTTATGTGCTGAACTCTGGGTATATTGACCCTGAGATGAGGGAAACTCAGTCACCTGTTCCAGAAAGAGGGTTATCTGAAACTCTAAGACAATCTCCATGGTAACAGACTCTGCAAGCATAACCTGCTCCAGGGGCGGAGCTACGGAGGTGGCCTGGGGGGCTGTGGCCACCCCTGGCCAATCATTGGCCACCCCCATGCCTTAACCAGCCAGTGCTCAAGCCGGTACAGAGACCCTAAGTTGTTTCCAAACCTCTTCTTCTTTCACACACGAGCTACCTCACACAGCTGGAATTTTAAGGATTGGATGTGCAGAAGTTGAAAATCCCAGTTTTAAGCTTTTCTTGCCAAGATATTAGGCGCTTTCGGACTGTAGGAACCTTTTGGGGTTCCAAGAACCTTTTCGGGAACCAGGACGTTTTGTTGCGCATTTGAAAATACAGGAACCTCAGACCTCAGTTCCTATAACCTTTTTAGCTCCTACTCCGAGGCAGGGTCTTTTAAGATAAGATAAGATAAGATAGACTTTATTGATCCCGAAGGAAATTGTTGTGCCAGAGTATACAAACTACAATACCACACTACACAAAAACACAGTACAAATGCACAATTACCATAAAAACTAAATTCAAAGTGCCTGAGCATCTCTGCTCAGCTTGTTAAAGTGACTGAGTCCTTATTAAAGTGTCCCGTGAGCAATTTAAAATGCAGTTTGTTTTTTTTATCATAAGTGACTCGTGGAATGTAAAGTGTCTCTGACTGCTAATTATCCCTCCTGCAGATGGAGGAGGAGTTATAGAGTCTGATTGCCACAGGTAAAAAAGACCTCCTGTGGCGTTCAGTGGTGACTCTCGGTGGCCTCAGTCTCCGACTGAAGGTGCTCTGGCAAGCTGTCAGCGTGGCATGCAGGGGGTGGGAGGTGTTGTCTCTGATGCTGAGCAGCTTCCTCAGCATCCTCCTCTCCGCCACCTCCACCACAGACTCCAGTTCCACTCCCAGGACAGAGCCAGCTCTCCTTATGAGCTTGTTGAGTCTGTTGGTGTCGGCTGTCCTCAGCCTGCTTCCCCAGCAGGGGGAAGCAGGCTGAGGGTTCCATAGGAACTGAAATACGCAGATTTCAGTTGGGATTTCCGCTTCTTTCAGCCCTGCCATATTCAATAAGTCCCACAGCTGTTTACCTGTTTACCTTTTTACAGAGATCGTATTAACAACAAGAACTATTACAATAGGAGTGCACCAATTCATTATTAAATCCATCACAATGGTGCACGTCCCGAATCGATAACTATTTTTAAATGCCCAAAAGCAATTATTTTCATACAAGTTTAATGACCCAAATACAGCTGCAAAGTGTGGCAGGAGAATCTGCGGCTGCCGACTGACACTTTAGTGGACGGCGCACTTCAACAAAAGTTATGTGATACATATGACCGTGATGAGGGAAAGCTGGTAAGTTAGCTTTTATGATAGCTTTGAATAAAAGAGATGGAAAACCAAAATACAGTTGCAAATTGTGTCAGTAGAATCTGCGCCACTTTAATGGACGAACCCCGGTCCGTCCACCAAAAGTGTCCGGGCGTACTTTAGACAGTACGTACACAAAGACATTTAGTGTCTAGAAGCAGACTCAATGAAGGACCCAAAACATTCTGACTTGGAGATCTGTGATATACTCTGAGTAATGCTGCTTTCATCAATATTTACATTTCTGAAAATTTCCTGTTAATCTAATTCACAGGAATTGTGACAGGCCTTCTGTTATAAGGTCTCACTAAAACAATAAATTAAAGCAACTACAAACTAACAAATATATACACGCACATTCCTTGTGCTCCGCAGTTATCTATTGATTGGAGTCAGGTGTGTTGCAGCAGGGAAACTCCTAAGACCTGTAGTCTCTACTGTAGTTATGTGTGCAGATAACAGAGGCAGACAAACTCGGCATGTTTTAAGTTGTTTAAACTGCTGTAAAAGTGGCCTGTAAGGAACATTTTTCAGTCCTGCACATCAGCTAACGGCAGTCCGAGCTGAAATCCCTCTCATCACTGTCTCGCACAGTTAAACTGGAAGGTTTGAATAAACTAGAAGGTGTTAAGGTAAAGCTCTAACATACCTGGTATGAAGATTTCTGCAGTTCTCGTTTGGTTGAACTGCTGCTGGTGAACTCTGCAGGCGACCCTGACAAATATACCACGTATAGTTCAGGTTAGTTTCCATGTGATGGATACGACTACAAACATCCAACAGTAATGAAATGTTTACTTCTCAGGGCATCCAAGTAAATATCTCACTGGAGAAAACTAAACGTAGGATAGAACTTCGTGTTACGAACGTGTGGAATCAAAACCTCCATCCCAACCAGACCCAGTTCTTCCAGTAGAGACATGATCTCTTCATGTGTGTGGCATGTGGAAAATGCATCCGACTCTTTGGACTTTGATGAGTTTGAGTAATAACTTGTATGTGAAACGGATAAAAACCAAACAGTATGTCTGACCTGGCCGTTGGCCTCTTGAGCGTGACCGTCTGGTTCATGGTGATGCATCCTCTGCCGTCTTGTTTCGTCTCCGTCTCCTCAGCAGCGGTGTGGTTTCCCTGCTCGTCCAGAATCTCCATCTGCGGCTCAGGCAGCCAGCAGCCGGCTTCACACCGCACGGCCACCGTCCCACCGTCAGCCGAGACCACCGAAAGCTTCGGCTCAGACGCTGCAACTGCAGAATTATTCAGGATGTGAGCTCGTCTTAAAATTTAATTTAATTTAATTTAAAGTCAAATTTGCAGGGTGGTTCTTTGTGAAGTTAATTATGATTTTTGATCAATTTTTAATATGAAAAGGTAAATCCTTGGATTTTTAAAGCTGGACTTTGACTTATGGAAATTTTTCCAACTCTTCAGAGAAAGCAGAAGAAAAAAAAATTGCAGATTAAAAAACTAACAACACTTTGTGTGTGTATGTACTGCCAAATATCCTAAATTAATTTAATCTAAATTAAAGTCCAAATGTGTTCGCCAGTACTACATCTAGCTGCCATGAAGTGCGTCCACGAGAGTTCACGACACTACGGAAGCCGTGGTAGACGAGATCGTGCGCTCTTTTTCTTTCTTTCGTTGTTTTAAATCAATAACCATCCCATCTTGTGTTTGTCCCGGTTTGTCCACAGCTCGTTCGCTCTTAGCACATTGTAAACAGCGAATTTCTTCTTCTACGCTTGCATTATCGGCAGAGTAGGTGCTGAACGCCGCGGCTTCCGAAGTGCTTTGCCGCAGCTACGTGTAGTACTGTTTAAGCTATTAAAATATACTGAATGATGTTGTTTTTGAGTAAATTATGGACGCTACCCACTCAGGACACTTGGATTACATTAGACAAGCAGTATGGAGGAATATTGCCAGGTTTTTGTGGACTTTTTTGGATCGGGCGCCGGTGAACTCCATTATATGAAAGTTGTGAGGAAACGAAAACCCATCGGATCTCCGGCTGCATTTGAGATCTTCAGAAAGTGCTCCAGAGTCTTGCTCAGGATGAGGATGAGTAGAAAATGAAGGTGCATCATTCTGTGGGTGAACTATTCCTGTAACTGGACTGAAGGAGGCTAAATATTTCAGGTCAGGGTGGAACGCTCGTACACCCCTCCATCAGGAAACTACGAAGCTTTTACCTGCAGAACTCTCATTAAAAATAAAGTGGACGTACCAACATCGAGCTCCATGGTTGCAACTGTCTCTGGACCTTTCTTTGTGAGTCTCAAACATCTGTATCGTCCTGCATCAGACAGCTTCACATTGGAGATCCTCAACGAGATGTTTCCATTTTTCACTTCTCTCATGAAGGGGCTTGTCCGGAACTCGAAGTCCGGATGCTTCATCTCGAAGGTCTCGCAGCCTTGACGATACAAGAAGATGACGTCTGGCTTCAGGCCTTTCTTGGACCATTCAAAGTCGGGTAGATGATCATTAGCAGTGTTTTTAACACTGCAGGGAAGAATGGCTTCCCCACCAGCAAACGCCACGACCCTCTCTGACTGCACAGAGGAATCACCTAAGAAAAGAAGAAGAAAATCCAATTTTATTTAAAAATAATAAATAATTTGCAATATGAGAATGATAGTAATAGTAAATAATTAGTAAAGATAACAGCTCATCTTGAAATAAAAAGTCACAACAGTCCTGCAGCGGTTCATATGAAAGATTTGGCTCTTATGGCTCCCAAATGGTTAAATCACTCCGTTTCTAGTTAAACATAATTCAAGCAATTATCTACGGCGTATGGAGCAGTTTTCTATCTTATTTCTGGCTACCCCCCACCCCCCAACATATACAGTACAGTGGCTTATGAAAGTTTACATACACTCTAATTAAAGACCTAAAAAAAATCAGCTGTCAGTGAAATAAGTTTAAATTGACAGAAGCATTAATAAATAAAAAATTTTATGAAAATGGTGACACTGACTTTGAATTGTGGTTCAACAGAAATATTAAAACAAACAAAAACAAGCAAACAATTATGAGGCTCATGAACTAAAATTTTCCGAGCAATACTTGAGGCAATCACTGCAACCAAGTGTTAAGTGTGATGTCCAGACTTCTGCACCTGACCTGAAACATGGGGAAACTCAGAAAAATATGTATAAGTACCCAAAGGATGGCCTGGGGCATAAGCCAAAAATCAAACGGTATTTTGATCCAATGTTCATGAGCAAGGTGTTCAAATTTGTCTGGGACTTTTTTTTTTTTATTGTTTTTTTCCCCTGCAATTCCAAATCAATATTTTATTTGACTAAATTATAATTTAGTATTTTTTTTTTTTTTTCAATTTATTCTTACTTTTTTCAGTTTGTTATTTGAATTACTATTGTGAATTCGGCCTTTTCTGTAATGGGAGTGTGTGTAAACGTCCCTAGGCCACTGCTACTACATAGCTGTGTAGGTACAAAAACTCCAGCTCTATTGGACAGATAACATTTTTTTCTGGAGTGGCTGGTAGAAAGAGGAAGTGCGAGTGTGAATCTGCACACTCACTCCTTCCACAGCATGACATAACTTGTTCCACTGTTACTCACACTCCTTATACTTAGGAACCATTTTCACACAAAAATGAAAGTAAACATTCACGTGTTTTCTGAAGGCATTATTGCTTCTTTCATATACAGCTTGAAAGAAGCAGCAAAAGTTTAAAGAGCATCAAGTCATGTGAAAGTCTCGTAAAACCATCACCTGTCCTTCTTCCACTGAGTTTCTATAAGTAAAACAAAAGAAAATGTTTTATTCTAGTCAACATACTTTAGCAGATATAATTTCTTACACTCTGACAGAATCAATGTAGCAGGATTGAGCATTAATGTCATTGTGTCTTTGCTATCCAGTGTTACCTATTCATTGTTATTTACTGTATTGTCAACATTTTCCTTCTCACCATCTGTGTCACACTGCTGTGTACTTGGGGTGTGTGCAATTTGAGTATGTGTATTAGGGATATGTGCAATATGAATGAGTCATGTTATTTTTCCTTGGCAGTTTTTATCTGTGCAGACAAATTTCCAGAGAGGGACAATAAAGTATATTGTATTGTATCGTATTGTATCATATCGTATCGTATCGTTTCGTACCTTGTTCATGAACATTATGCACCCAACAACAACCACCATAATATTTTCCACAAGGACAGAGGAACAGGTGAGGAATGAAGGAAGAATCTTGAAGAACTGGAGCATCATGTCACTCAGAGCCAGAGGGACGTCATGTTTTGACGATTAAGCAGGTTAAACAAGTTAAAACTTTCCATTTAAGAGTGACAGCTTTGGAGAGCTCTAAGTAAGCACAGTGGAAAACAAAATGTACCTTCTGTCACTAGTATACTGTAAGTATATTTCTAGGTATACTGTTAGTTTACTCATACTAAAACTAAGCTTACTTTTACTCTTGCAAAGTACACTCTTAAGTGTACTAAAAGTATTCTTTGTATACTGTTAGTTTTCTAGCAGTAAACCTCTCAATGCCCTTTTCATGCTAAAAAACAAACCGCCACTGCCAACTCCCCAGCGACAGAAGTCACCAGCAGGCGCTAAATGACGCCATCGAAACAGCCAGTCAGCATCACGCGCAAGCAATACCATTTAATAGCTGACTACATTGATCTTTTACAAGGGTACTGAAGGGGTAACATACACATTTGAGTCATGGTGCAAAGAAGACCCAGTTGTGCCACCAGGCATCATGGGAAATAATGTAGATGAGGAGGCGTGGTCAAGAAGAAGAAATAAAGTTCTTTTTCGTCAAGTCACTTCATACTCCACAAGAAGGACTGCGTTCACCCAGTGATTATACATTTACAATAAACTTCGTCCGTGGCAGGATGGAGTTGAGCACGCGGTGGTGTGCGTGTATTTAAATGCCACGTGTGTAGTTTACATTTTTTGTACTTTCTCACCACCTCTATCAGATGTTTATTAAAACTATCCGTTCAGCGTCGGGTCTGCAGAGATGTGGACCTGACAGCTCTCTGCTTCTCAAGCGCCTCAAATGTCCGTCCAAACACACAATACTTCTCTGAGCTCCCCGAGAAGAAAGTTCTGCTCAGCTGAGGGGTCAAGAACAAGCCGCAAGCCGTCCTCACACAGGTCCGCGAGAACAAAATGACGTACTTTCTTCCTCATGGCCTCGAGAACAAGAAGAAAGTTGGTGGAGTATGTAGCAGCCTTAAGTTGGCAACAATGAAGTAGACTTTTAAGTATACAGAAAGTAACCTTTTAGGTTTGCTATGACTTTACTGATAATACACTTATAGTCCACTGTTTAGTGTTTAAAAATACATTTTCAAATATACTCAAAATTGCCTTAGTATACTTCTACTCCACCTTGAGTAAAATAAATATTATAAAATTTATGTCAGAAATAGATTCAGGTGTTTTATTTGACTTCACCAAATGGTCCAGTAACATTTGAACTCTTAGTATCAAAGAAACCAGTATGTTTGAAAATGTACTATGAATGTACTACTATTAAAGTATATTTTATTAGTAAATGCCAAGTAAACTTTAAGTATATTTCTAATAAGTACATAAGACAGTATACTTTCAGTTTACTATTTATTTAAAGTTTAAAATGAGTATACTTAAAGTATACTTGCATACACTACTTTTTGGTAAGGGAATCCAAAGAATTTCACAAAGTGACCCAAAACCTGTGTTTGTAAACATTTCACACCCACTGCAGCCCATCATCCAATACAATCAAGGTTTATATTCGCATTTCCTTCTTATTCTACATAAACCAAATTTACCGCGAGTCACTTCTTGTTATTGATCACTAAAGAAAACATTGCATATATAGAAACTAGATCTGGATCATTTTTGTGTATTCTGAAAGTACAATGTATAATAATGTGCGGTTCCTTAAAAGAATTTATTTAGTAATCCAAACAAAACAAAACGTATGCACAGCATTTTAATCACTTCTAAGAATCGCCTTCTCTCTCTCTCCACACCTGCAAAAGAAGCGTGCATGTTTCTGCACGTATCTAAAATAGGCTCCGTGTTAAACACCCTCACGTCTTAAACTTTGTCACAAACTCGTACAAATCTGCTTTAAATCGTTTCCCATGTGAATTAAAAGCTCGTCTGGAAATTATATCACTTAAATCCTGCTTTTTTATTTCCAAAAATCAATCACACAAGATTAGAGGTATTTTTTTGCGGTCGTAACTCCTTTGCAAACTTCTGTAAAGCAACAGCGCCTTAAATAAAAAGCTGCCAGCAGTTTTCATACGTACCTCTGACAGAAAGCAGACCGAGCAGCAGCAGGCAATGAAACATCACCAGATAGGAGCTGATTTCTCTGCTTTTAAAGAAGAGGGTCTGAAAACAGCTCCGCTCTCAACGTCGCTTCATTCATTGAATGTTAAAAGACCGGTACGCTTCCTTGACACGTGGGTGCGTTCATGACAATCCGTTAATCCTAAACTCGAACCCGGAAAACTGTCCTGCAGACGCAAACACAAAATAAACAAATTAAAAAACATAAAAGTAAACAAAATGACCATGTCTAAAGTTCAAGATTGAGCTTTCTTGATTGAGACCAAATCTTAAACATTACCCTAACTTCTAAAATAGTTTAAGTGAATGAGTGAGTAAACTCTTTGTTTTCTCACAACAGCTGGGTCCTTAGATAAATCAATCTGAATATAAATTACCACAACAATGATGGTTTAAAAAGGATTAATCATCTGCTCACATCTCCTGTCAAATTTGAAGCAGACCACTGTAGATTGGAGATAGTGCTAACTATGTTAAATATTACTTTCGTGTTGTTTTTTAATTTTTAACATAGTTCATAGTAGGCTGTAACAGGGTGGGTAACATATTCAGTTTTACTCTGTTAATAAAAACCAAAGCGAAGCGAATAAAAGCGAAGATAAAAACTAGTTATTCTGATATTTACAGAGTGTCTTTGAATGTGTCAGAAGCGTTGAATGATTCATTTACAGTTCGTGTGTTTGTTTGTTTCTGTGTGTGTGTGTGTGTTCCTGTACTTTCTATCGTGAGGACCATTTTGGTTGTTTAACCAAGTCAGTAATGGGGTGGCAGTGGCTCAGGCGGTAGAACAGGTCTGTTAGTGATTGGAGGACCAGCGATTCCCCCTGCCTTGTGTTGATGTGTCCTTGGGCAAGCTGCAAGACACTTATAACTCTCCGGTGTGGGCTACACTGGTGTATGAATGTGTGTGAAGGTTCCGGTGGTGAAAGTGCGAAATAACTGCCCCATACATAACTTACCATCACCAAGTAGGAATGAGGAGGGAACGAAAACTGTGTGTGCTTTAAGTTCCTTGAAAAACGCGGTATAAATCTAATCCGTTATTGTTAAAATGAGGACATATTTGGAAAATGAGGACATTTTGGCCGGTCCTCACTAAAAAAACAAAACAATAAAAGTAGGGCTGTGTTAAACGATTATTTTTTAAACGATTAATCTATCGATTATTTTTTCGATGCATCGATTAATCTAACGATTCACTTTTTTAGCTCGATTCGATTCGATTATCGATTATCTCCTCATAAATTGACAGACAGCAATTTATATATGCTGATATAGATATCAAAAATGTAAAACATAGCATGAATAAAAAGGCAGTGGGAGCAGCAGCCTGTCATAGACTTTTTCATGAACCAACAGAATGTAAAATTTATGTTGAAAACACAGCGGACTGAAAAACAGGCTTTTAATTCTTTCATTTACATGAAAATAATAATAAAAAAGTCATTATTAAAATAATATGACCATGTAAACTTGGAGGATTTAAGCTAAGACAGATATTATATTCCAACAAAAGATAATGAAGATAAGTTAACATTCAGAGTTGAACATTATATTGAACATGGGTCTAGCTTCCAGAAAAAGTGCATCTTCATCTTTATTCTGTTAATGCTTAATACGGGTGCCAATCACTTGGAAATTAAATTAAAAATTCTTTATTTATCCCAGAAGTGATTACACAATACTATTACCAACAGATGAAACACGAACATGAGGTTGAGAACGTGACTTTAATTATATTCAGTCAGAGACGAGACAGCTCCTGGCATCAGCTGTAGTTCCACCCACGGCCAGCAGATGGAGCTCGTGCTTCATGCTGACCGTCTCAAACAGGCCTGACGTGTCTGAAGACATGGCGTCCATCTCACGGAAGTTGTCTCATGTCTCATTAGGCTTCGGATTCGCCATCCCTAATATATAGTTATACCTTCGATTCGAGTGTGGGCCTTCACTGCCTTACACTTTGGAAACTTGGAAGAGCCACTCGCGGAGATCGCGCCGCCATCTTTGTTTTAGTCTGAAGTCGCATGGCGCCGCCATCTTTGTTTTGGTCTGACGACGCATCGGTACGCATATTTTGCGTCGACGTATTTTTTGCGTCGACGTAATCGGTTACGTCGACGAATCGTCCCAGCCCTAAATAAAAGCCTAAGAAAATTTTGAAGGTCAAGATTTGGTTTTAAAGTCTAGGTTACAATTAGGTTTTGGTTAGGGTTAGGTTTAGGCAATCAGTTATGGTGGTTAGGGTTAAGGTATAGGCTAGGGAATGCATTATGTCAATGAATGTCCTCACAGTCCTCACAAAGATAGAAGCACAAGGATGTGTGTGTGTGTGTGTGTGATCATCTAAAATCCAGCATTTATTTATTTATTTATTTATCTATCAAGGTCTCATACATGTGCCACTTTTCCTGGTCTGTGACCGTTGTCTGACTCCACTGTCAGCATCTACAATCTGCCCTACCTGGTAGTCAGCTGAACTAAATAAACTTAAAACAAGAGCTGCTAACATTTTCTCATTCTTTCTCTAAATGCTCGTTTGTTCCTCAAATTGAGACAAAGTGGAAAACCCCCCACCCTGTCCTTATTTTTTTCTCTTCACCACAATCAGCAACGTTTGTCAGAAAGTCCTGTAAAAGCTAACTGAAAAAAAGGAAGCACAGTTTTGAGGATGACTGTAGATTTAAACAGGTTAACAGTATTCACAACAATGTACACTGCCCGGCCAAAAAAAAAGTCGCCACCTGGATTTAACTAAGCAAATAGGTACAAGCCTCCTATTGGATAATTACTGCATGGGCAATTATCTTTCAGCTGGCAACAAGTTATTTAACCCCAACTGGTGCAATGAGTTTCTTCTCATTTCCTAGACAACCATGTGGAAAGACACATCCGTGGTCTTAGAAAAGATGTTAGTCTGTCTGAGAAGGGTCAAATCATTGGCATCAAGAGGTGAAAACATCTAAGGAGATGCAGAAACGACTAAAACTGGGTTCAGAACAGTCAAACGCATTATTAAAAACTGGAAGGATAGTGGACCATCGTCTTCCAGGAAGAAATGTGGCCGGAAAGGCAGATGAAGTGATGCAGCATCATGCCTAGTGCTACTGTATGAGCCTGTGGGGGCAGTGTGATGATCTGGGGTTGCTGCAGTTGCTCAGGTCCAGGTTCAGCAACAGTATGAGCTCAGATAATGAGGTCAGCTGATACCTGAATATACTGACTGAGCAGGTTATTCCATCAATGGATGTTTCTTTCCTGATGGCACGGCCATATTCCAAGATGACCGTGCCAGAATTTATCGGGCTCAGATTGTGAAAGATGGTTCAGGGATCATCAGACATCATTTTCACACATGGATTGGCCCCCACAGAGTCCAGACCTGAACCCCATTGAGAATCTTTGGGATGTGCTGTGGTCAGACTCTACAATCATCATCAAGATCTTGGTGAAAAATTGATGCAACAGGATGCAAATAAATCTGGAGACATTGCAGAAGCTTCTGGAAACACAGCGAATGCTGCCGCGATCAAAGCTAAAGGCAGTCCAACCAAATGTTAAATGTTTGACCTTTTTTTTTTGTTGGCGACTTTTTTTTTTGGCCGGGCAGTGTACCTTTAATGCCCTTCTATTATCAGACAGAAAAGACCAACTACTAGTTTCTCATCATGATTTAACTTATTAGTATCAATAAAAACAAAATTATGTATCGTTCTGTAGCTCATCCCCTGATGGGACATTCAAATGTGCAAGATGTTGCCATTTTCACATTCGTGACTCCGTGGTTTTGGTAGTGGTAATGGGCTCTATGCACAGCTCCACTACTTCCTGAACTTAAGGCAGCACCTTTGTTTCCTGTCTTTAATTACTGGATGAACTGATTAACCCAGGTGTGCCTGATTTCAGTAACTGGCAAGACACACCTGGATTAATCAGTTCACCTTAAGTTCAGGAAGTAGTGGAGCTATGCAAAGAGCCCATAGCAAGCTTAAAGTTGTACTTCCATGGTGATTTTATTAATATTTCTGTGTTCTCCATTATTATTGAATGCATTCTGCATCGTTTCTGTCTAAAAAAACCTTCTGGTATCTTTGTATCCAGCTGTATTTGTATACTAGAAGAGAGGCTTGTGGTCCAACGGCAGCTTTTCTGGGTCCTTCTCATGAATTTCCGTCTGATTGGCTGCCTCCCATCAGTGTATGAAGGAAGCTCCGCCCTCCGCTCTTATTTTGTTACAGACAGGAAATAGAGCCGACAAACAAGTTTGTTCCGCCATGCTAACAAACAGTTAGCTAATTAGCTTCTCAACTCCGAAGCTACAGTCGTGCTGTCTTTACTTCTAGTGTGTAGTGGAGGGTTACCTGCCTTCCAATGGACAGATAGAAACCCCACGTGGGATACGCTATTTGCAATGTGACGTAGAAGTGCAAGGCTGTTCCCGATTCGCTCTTCTCTTCGTATTGTTTCTCTGATGAGAAAGAACAGCCGACTGGGGGGAACGCAACGCTAGCAAGTCAGCATGTGTAAGTAAACAAGGGGAAACCCTCCGTATTTCAGAAGGAGCAAGTTAAACAGGTTTTCAGTGGAAGGAGGCCTTTAAAGGGATATTGTGTAAGTTCTCCTGTGTTTTATTCACAAAAACTGATTATTTGGTTCAAAAGTGTTTTTTCATTAATCAGTAATCACTCCCATCAACAAACTGAAGTGCTCCTCTAAGTTCTAAATTTGCCGTTCGTATCATTCATTTACACATCGAGCGGGGCGGCTCGGTGGAGGCTGCCATGTCGTATCGCCATGTTTTTGCGTTCGGGAGAAGCGTGACGGTAGGAAAACACAGAAACTCACCGGACACACCGGAGTTTTCAGCTCAGTTCGAGGTAATGCCTTTGAAAAGTCACCGCGCTGCAGTGGGGAGAAACCAGCGTCTCGCTGATGCTGCGTTCACGTGCAGTCGGGCAGACGGCCGTTGGTAACAAACCAGATGTCATTTTAATCAATGAAGCCAAGCGAAAGACGGTAAAACATGGGTCAGGGAAAACAATACGACATCGCTATGACAACAAATCAGATGTGGACTGATATCACTGTAACTGACGGACCACATCTTCACATAGAGGCCGGTGATAACTTTACATGCATCGGATGTCGTCGGTCTGCCCGGTTTCACGCAAATGCAGCATGAAAAGTACGAGGAGCTGCTCGCGATTACACAGTGTCCCTTTAAATAGTGAGGCGCCAGAGAGCACTGCTTGGTTATGTGAATTCGATTACTTCACCACTAGATGGAAGTAATGCTGCGTTCCATTTGAACTTGGAAGTCAGAAATTCCCAGTTCAGAGTAGGATGGGATTTCCTAGGTGGGATTTCCCACTTGAAAAGTCAGATAATCCTGCCACCTCCGAGTAAGATTTAAAGAAGGCCATGCTCAGTGTTAGCAGTCGGGTTATCAGTTGTAGCTTTTGTAATGATACATTTATTTGCACTTCTGACTATTTTTTGTTGCATTATTAATATAGATGTAGAGGGAAACTGCTGTGGTGTAATTCACATTTTTCACGGGGAATATATGAACTACCACGCCAGCTGTGCTAACAACAGCTAATAACAATAGCCTTTGCAAACACCTGTTTTGCTAAGCTGCTATCTTATTTTCCGACCAGTGAAAATAAGTTCCCGCTTCCCAGTTCAGAGGTAAGTGGAACGCAGCACAATTTTTACACACTGGGCCTTTAAGTCATCCAGTTGAGGTGATGATTTGTCAATACCCCCTGTCCCTCACCTCACCCCAGCAACCCCAAACAGGAAGCGAACAAGACATTATAGACTTCCTTTTTTTTTAATGCACTGAGAAAGACTTCCTGTTTCTCTGCTTTCAGTCACAAGCTACATCATCATCATCATCACAGTTTATTTCCTGTTAAAAATGCTCCGATACTACAACCTGATGATAGTACAGTTTTGATAGCCTCATAGTCATTATCTATATTAAGTTTGTTGTGCCTCACTTTCTCCAGAGCCACATCCATCATTGTACAAGAGTCTATTGGCCAGTTTGAAATTAAACAGATTTATCTAATGACCAAACAAAGAAATAGACAAAAAGTCCTTTCAAGTGGAGCTATTGATGCTTTGTCAGCTAAAAAATCCCCATCTGCCCTGCATCATTTATCCTTTTCACCTCCAGACATTATCAAAGATTTTAGACACATGATGCCATCTAGTGTTCAAGATAAACATTACATTTATTATTAATTGATTACTAATAATTAAGACATTACATTTACGTCAATGAGTAATAATAAATAATAATAACATTCATAAATTAATAATTATGAATTTATTGTCAATTGATCTGGATCAACTTCTGAGGCTTCAACCAGATGATTTTTGAAATGGCTGTTTTGGAAAAACAGCCTCTAATTCAAATAAACTACAGAGGCCAACTGCTCATACACTGCAAACACTCAAATCTTACTAAGTATATTTTTGTAATTTCTATTCAAAATTTCTCATCTCACTCAAAATAAGACAAAATTACTTAAAAAGAAAAGTCAAAGTGGACTTTATCAAATGTGCTACATGTTATTCATACAACACACATGAAATTACAGTCCTTTCAAACCCACGGTGCTTTAAATAAAATATAATAAACGATAAGATAAAAATATAAAAATAAAGGAATTCGCTCAGATAACCTTGGAATCTATCCACAAAACTATATGTAAATACTAAAGAAGATTACAAATTTACAAATGGGTTGTCAAATGTGAACTGTGTTGCAGTCTTAATGTAGGAAGTAGTGCAAATATTACAACGCAATGGCAATGTAAACAACTGTATCATGTAACAGTAAAGTTTTACAACGTAACAGTGCAGTGGTCCTGATGGACAATAGTGCAAATAGTCAATGTAAACGATGTAACTGTACATGTACAGTGAGTTTTTAGCAGTGTAACAGTACAGTGGCAATAGTGCAATAATACATATGGCAGAGTAAACTGAGCAGCAGTCCTGATGGATGCAATAGTGCAATATGTAGTAGTGCCATTTAGTACAATGTTCTGCAGTGTTGAACTGGTGCCATGGTGGTGACAAAGGGAGGTGTGCAGTGAGTTTATGAGTGGGCAGAGTCAGTGGGGGTGGGGTGCTCAATGCATCTTATTTCAAGAAATCTTATCAAGAAAATTTTGCTTGTTCTGTTGGCAGAATTGTTGTTGCTTGTTACAAGCAAAAAAGAAAAGAAAAGAAAAGTTTTAACTTATTTTTAGAGTGGCCAAGATTGTTTTTGCTTGTAATGGAACAAGCAAAATTTTCTTTATATGATTTCTTGAAATAAGATGCATTGCCTTAAACAACTTCTTGTATCTCACTGAAATGTTTCTTTTTTAAGTGTTATGAGATATTTTGACTAGAAATTAGAAAAATATTCTAGGTAAGATTTGAGTTTTTGCAGTGTATGATTTAGGGCAAGTTGTGACTCTACTTGCATCGCTGAAATTGCTTGACTTCTTGAGACTAAACTTTGTGCAAAAGAGCAAACACAAACTCTTTTCGTTTAACTCGAGTTAACCAATTAAAGTTTATAACAGATGCATTATTCTAAATTAGTGTTAAAAAAAAAAAAAAAAAAAAAAAAAAAAGCATCCCAGCCTTCAGTGTTGCTGCATTCTGACGCCCATGCACACTTGCGCAATAATTTTGGAAGGAAGTGGTTTTACTTTTTAAATGCTGACCTTGAGGTGGAGTTTCGTTTAGGCATTTCCGCACTCCGCTTCACCGCTTGAGCTTGTTGCGTGGAATAAAAATACAAAGTTCAATGCTTTACCCTCTCTTTCAACAATTACTTACCCTTCTCTTTACAGAGGACAGCATAGGGTAAACTGGAATACGCCTTTTAGGTAAGAATCTTATTATTTTATCTTTTTCCGTGTGTATAATATCTGCAATGGTGTGCGGATCTATTAAATCTCCTGCACAATTGTTATTTTCACCAAATTTATAAACGTCAGAAGTAGTTATTCATTTAACAGGTAGGCTAAATAATGTTGGATTATAAACAAATCGACTGAGGTCTTTCTGTGCGGAGTTTGTATGTTGTGCGCCATGTTCATGCGTATCGCGTACTTTCTGTTCAGTAGGTTGAGTCACGCGACCTTGCATGGTGCGACAACACCTGGGAAAACCAGTTAAATGCAGTCAAATGAAAAACTTAACTCTTTGATTTATTGTATTATTTTTATTTTGTCGTTTCAGCTCAGGAATTCATGCCATAAACATTTGGTATTTCTACCTTTCAGTAATTTAGAATGATCTGAAATTCAGTTCTGTATATTTTACAACTGTAAGGAAATGATTAGAGAATATTTGTGGTTGGAGCAGCAAAGGACCCCCAGCTGCACCCTAATCACTGAGGCCAAAGTAAGCAAAGCTTTAAAAAGAAATGTAAAATCATTCGTTTTTAAAGGAATAGTACACCCACATAATTGTTTAACTCTATTTTCCACTTACCCTCATGGTGAGCAAGAGTCTGGAGCACTTTTTTTTAAAAAATGTTTTAAATGCAGCCGGTGATCAGGAAGGCTTCTTGTTTCCCCCCAACTTTCAAATAATGGAGTTTGCCAGGGCCAGAGCCAAAAAAGGTCCGTAGAAGTCCACAAAAACTTGTAAATATTCTTCCATACTGCTCGTCCAATGTTTTCTCAAAACGACATCATTTAGTATATTTTTAGTGTAACAGTAGTACATCTCACTTCCTCGAAGCACACATAAGCGCATTCACGAAACTACGGCAGCCTCGGCGTTCAGAGCATACCCTGCCGATAATACAAGCGTAGAAGAAGAAATTCACTGTTTACATTGTGCTAAGAGCGACAGAGCTGCAGAAGAACACAAGCGGGTCCAAGAGGAGTTGGATATTGATTTAAAACAAAGAAAAAAAGAAAAAGAAAACGCGTGGTCTCGTCTGTCGTGGCTTCTGTAGTTTCTTGAACGCGCATTGGCGTGCTTGCTAGAGATGTGTTGTACTGTTTAGGCTCTAGAAATATACTAAATGACGTCGTTTCGAGTAAATTATGGAAGCTACCCACCAGACAGGAGTTCTGAGGATAAAAACTGGAAATTAGTCCAGGTTCAACTGTAACATCTGTTCATAGAAGACTAAGACTAAAACAACAACAACAGCACATGTGACACCTGTGGATGTCTTATTGGCCTCATTAATTTTTGTTTAATTTTTGCTTTTGCTTTTTCAAAATAAGTTCATAACTGGTATTCTATTTATTTAAAAAAAGAAAATCATTGTCAAACAGCTAGATTGAAACTGGTAAATAACTTTATCTTGCCCTGAAATTTGTTGTCCTGAGCAGTAGAAGCATAAGATGTATAACAATTTTTAAATCATAGACCTGTTATGTTTTTTTCCAGAACTCCACGATGCATCCACGGAGAGGAAAACTGGCCTTTGATATTTCCAGAGTTTTGCATTCCCACTACATAGTCACCTGGCTTGTTCTCCTACAATCACCTGAAGGTAATTTCAGTTTAAGCTAAATGACCGAAAAACCAAAAAACTGAAATTCGTGATATTTGAGACGAAAGCAACAAATTATATACAGTTAGTTTAAATTGTGTTTATACAAAATGTTTTCAGATGAATTTTCCCTGTCACAGTTTTCTAACGTACTGACTTATGTCAACTGTAAGAAGAGTTAGTCAATACCTCAGAAGGATCAAATATATAGTATCATGTAGTGTTTTTCTACATCTCAGCTTCAGGCTTTGCTGAGCTGCTGAAAGACAAATTCAACTTCAAAGCTCACTTTAATACAGAAATTGTCGTTCTTACTTCCTGAACTCTCTATTAGTTGCCATTGCAAACTGCATAAGAACTAAGAACAACGGAAGTTTTGTAACTTCCGCTTTCAAGTCTGTCAGCATGTTTAAGTTATTACATCACTGATTTGATTCAGCCATGACTAGGCTTTTAAAATGCTTGTAAATATGTTGGTGTTATCAAAATCATACAGAAATTAAGCTCTAAAAGATTAACACCAGTCAGATAAAACAGTTGGTGGCTGCATGTGTTTCCTCAACTAGGCTCAATAGGAATGCAGAAAAAGCTTGTTTTTGCACCCAGAAAAGAAAAGAAACATTTATGTATTCATGCAGGATTTAAGAATAATAACTCTTTTATTCCTGGTTTGTATCTCAGGTCAGTCTTGGGTCGGTCCATCTCAAACCATTGTGGCAACAGTTGGTGAAGACATCATCCTGCCATGTCACTTGAAGCCTGCAAAGGATGCTTCTGCTCTGTTACTGCAGTGGGTGAGACCCGACCTGAGCCCAGGGTTTGTGTTTGTGTGGAACAACGGTTCAGAAGACATAACTGACAAACAACCTTCCTACGGAGGAAGGACATCGCTAATGACTGACAAGTTGAAGATTGGAAATGTTTCACTAAAACTTTCCAACGTGACGCTTTCTGACGAGGGGATGTACAAATGTCGTGCTCCACAACTGGGTTACGTTGCTGCCATCAAACTTCTTGTCTGTAAGTAGACGAACAGAATTTAATCTGTTTCTGCTTGTTTTTGGTCTTGTATTTTTATTTGGTTGTTTCTGTTTATTTTTTAAATGTCTTCGGCCACATACAGTTAACATGCTCATGGAATTATCTTATAACAACTCACATGACATGAACCTAAACCATTTTTTTCCTTTTCCTTTTTTTTCCTTTTTTTTGGGGGGGGGGCAATTTACAGGTATAAAAGACAGGAGTACTAAATATTGCAGAAATCACAGAGGGTTTTACAGACACTTGTAGGACATCTGACATTGCTTTGAATATTGACCAGAAAGTTTTTAAAGGGACTAAAGCAGGGTTACAATTCTGTCCTATCGGGGCTGCAATCCAGCAGGTTTTCAATATCTCCCTGGTCCAACACACTTGACTCAAATAGATCCAATAGCCAATCAAGCTCTGCACAATGACTCATTGGCTGTTTTCAAATTTGGCGGCTAAGTCCTTCCAAGGCCGGACCAAGGCTGTCCAGATTTGAAGGCTCCTTCAAATGCAGCCTACAAATGTGGCCTTATTTTCCCCAGATTTTAAGGATGGTCCGATGAATCCTTCGTGGCTAATCCTATCCCAAGATGCATTGCGGGCTGGACGGGACATTCTACAGCAGAGGTGTCTAAATTTAAGTGACATTCTCATTTTATTTATTATATGATTTGATTATTGTGTACAAGTTAATATTACGGTCTTTCATTTGCTATTGTCCATGAAATTTGCTAATGGCAGCACGACATTCTTAAAATCTTGTAAGTTTTACAAAACTTACCTGGATTTAGTTTTCTTTCAGCCGGAGTAATAAAAAATGCGACCGATGACTGTAAAGCTGCTGTAACGCCTCTAAAATTAGCAGAACAATGGTACAGATACTTTGGAGCTCCATTTTGCTTTGGTTTAGCGCCGTCATAGTTGCTAGGCAACGAGAGATACATATACCAAGGAGACTCGACCGTCGAAATTTAACAGCCTGTCAGTTCCACCTTATGTGGTCTAAGGAGGACCCGGCCTATGTAGACCAGGTAGGGCATGTCCTTTGAAGGACCTGGACCCTGAATTTGGACACAGCCATAAACTTGTGTTGGAGCATAAGACATGGAAAACCTGCTGGATTGTGGCCCTTGTACTTAGGACCGAACCGAGTAATCTGGGACTAAAGAATGCGAGAAGGTGGGTGTTGATCACTTGCATTGAACACAAATGAAATAGATATTTGGGATTCATTTTGCAAGTCTCACTTTAGACCAGTGGCTTTAAACTGAGGTGTCATAAACAAATTGAAGCATGAATCATATGTAAAGCTCTCCTCAGAGGTTTCCTCTTCCTATTTTTAGGGATATTAAGGGTCTCAAGTTATGTGTGTTTAACATTAAATAGATTTTCACAATTGTTCCCTTGAAACTTGAGTTTCAAGATGGAGTCTCAGAGAGATGCGGGAAGACAGAATGGCATATGGGTACTTTAAATGATGCTGAAATAAAGTTTGAAAGCTGTGGGAATTTAAACAAGCGGGATAAGGGATATAGAAATTAAAAATAAGTTGGTCAAAGGATGCAAAAGTGTCGTCAATAAGTGGTTGCACACTTTGACAGGTTGTTGAAGGAAAATATTCCCCTGAACTGTGTCCAATTTTTAAGATGCAGTTAGGTTTGACATATGTTTCATACAGGTGTCAAACTGAACTGTTGAAGCTGAAACTGAAGGGAAATTGTATCTCCTTCCATCTGTCCTTTTTAGCTGCAGCTTCCACAGTTTCCATCACAGTCTTGAAAGAATTCAGCAGCAGAGTGGAGTTACAGTGTGAATCTGCAGGCTGGTTTCCAGAACCAGAGGTCTTGTGGCTGGATGATGAGGAAAACCTCCTCTCTGCTGGTCCTACAGAAACAGTCAGAGGTCCTGATGGTCTCTATAACGTAAGCAGCAGAGTGACTGTAGAGAAGACACACAACAGTTTCACCTGTAGAGTCCATCAGAGGAAAACCAACCAGAGCAGAGAGACACACATTCATGTCCCAGGTAAACATTGCTGATAAATATGTCATCTGTTCATAAAATTACCAATTTCTGTTTGTTAATCAGTTCTGTTTGTTTCCACAGCCTCATCAAAGTATGTGAAAGTTGTCTTAGTTCTTGGTTTGATCGGTGTCATCCTGTGTGCGATGTCAAAGATTTATGAATGCACATTCCGAAGGTATTATTGTCTTTATCAGTCCCATGTTTTTCCCTTTTTTATGTTATTTGCTGGCACAAAACTCAAAAGCAAAAGGTGTGATGATACATTGATATACTACACACTTAACCAAATTATCAGTTGGGTTCATTAGTGGTGGGTAAAATATAGATTAATCAATACATTGCAATACTTCCCTGTGGAATTCAATATCAAATTTTACAAATTCTCTGAACTGATTAGATCATATAATATATGTACATACAATAATATATATTCAAAAATCTACAACAGAGTTTCTACTTTTTACTGAATCAATATCAAAGCATTTGAATCATATTGAATCAAATCGATATCGAATTGAATCGCCATCCAAAGAATTGAAATTGAATTGGTTCTTCTTATCCATAACCAGCCCATCTATAAGTTGCACAAAGTATGATTTTTTTTTTAATTTGTTGTTTCCTATTTGTTGTTTTTATCTTGTTTTTATTGTTTTTATCTGACCTGTACAGCTGCTTTGAGACCTTTTAAAAGCGCTATATAAATAAAATATATTATTATCATCATTATTGTTATTATAACGTGCTTGCCAGTCAATGTGACAGATACGTTGACTGTCCTTCCACTGTGTCAAGTCAAGTCAAGTCAAATTTATTTATAAAGCATATTTAAAAACAACCTCAGTTGACCAAAGTGCTGAACATAGAAATGATAAAATCAAAAATCAACAATAAATTAAGAGCACAGAATAGATAAAACAGCACATAAATAGAATACACATAAAACCACAGAAGAAGATAAACACATAAAATAAAATAAAACACATAAAAGCCAAAAAGAGATGCTCAGGCTGGAGGGAAGGCCAGTAAGAATAGATGTGCTTTCAGTAAGGATTTAAAATGATCAATACTCTGTGCACATCTAATACTAAAAGGCAGACTGTGGGTAATTTAAAGACCCGTTTCCATGTGATTACATGTATTATTGACTTCTAACTGCACAAAACTATTTATTTGGTCTTGGTGTGTTAGTTGAGGTCTTGTCATCAACACTTCAAGTGTTGACATTTATTCTTGCTTTAAAAGGTGACCTGCATTTTTGTCCTTGGTTTTACACATACAAACTGCTCCAGATTAAATAATTTAATCAGGTTTTCTGTGTTCTTGTTCTCTAGGGGAAAAAATGACCAGACAACCTGTTTGGGAAAGGATACCTCGGAGAAAACGGACACTTTAAAAATGCAAAAGAAGAAGAAAAAAAGGGGGAAAAAAAGGAAAAGCCAAATAAGGAGGCAGCAGGACTCTGGATATCTGCAGAAAAATGAGGACAAATGGAGAAAAAACGCTAAGCGAGAGGAAGCCAAGTCCTGTGTGAATCCGGCGATTAGGTATTCATGCATCGCCACAGATACCTGACCAGACAGGCACAAAGTGGTAATTATGTGATTGTAAGGGACCCCAGCAAGACCAGCGCCTATTAAATGGGGCAACTACTAGTGATCTATGCATTTTGTGGGTGTACATGTGGGTGTATGAGTGCATGTGAGAAAGATTATGATCATGTGACTTTAAGGGCGCATTCAGAAAGCAGGGTCCGCGAGTCTCGGTCTGTTTGGGGACTCGGTTCGGCTGGGGGTGGGGGTGGTCTTCTGTACCGAGATCGCGTTCACGCTGCACCAGAGCCAAACGGCCCAAACCTTTGGTATAATGTTCCCAATCTCCGGTGGCGCTGCATTCAGATTCACCGTAAGCGAGGACAAGACGTTCAATGAAAAAGAAGGTTCTCACAATTTTCTGTTTCCTCCGTAAAATGACATCATTTTTGTACGAGGAGCTGCATATGCTTTCATCAGACCAAATATGGATTAAAGCTTTTACTTCCTCGTAACTCCACGTCTGACCATGAGCCATCTTTATAAGTCCCGCAGTCCCACACGTGTGTTTGTTGTTGTAGCGTTTATCCACATCGTCCAACATTTGACCCACAATTCCAGTGCAATTTGTAGTCCACTTCCTGTCTTTGGTTCACTTGAATCGGACCGAGACCTGCGTTTGTGGGTGGACCGAGTCCGCATGTCTGTTCCGGATCAGAGTCCGTTTGCGCATTCACAACTCCCCTAAATGAAGTGGACTTTCCAAGCAAATGGACTTCAAATCAAAAAATAGTCTGGAAGATCTGGTCCATTTGGGGGCTCAGCTGGGGGTGGTCTTCCAGACCAAGATTGCATTCACGTTGCACCAAACGGGCCAAGCCTTTGACATAACGAGACATTTTTAGAAGTTATAAGTTAATTTGAAACGGACCGAGACCTGCGTCTGTAGCTCTGCTTGTTTGTTCCAGATCAGAGCCTGTTTGCGCATTCTCAACTCCCCCGAACGAAGTGGACTTTCCACTGAATGTGCTCTAAAACTGTTACTGCAGGTCATATACTTTGGTGGTGAAGATGAGTTCTCAATGTGACAGAATCGTTTCTCAATTTATTTTTCTTTGGCTACTCGGCTAGTTTGAGCCTCAGCTGGGGAGGAGGTTTGGACAGGTCCAACAGTGGCCTTCCTGTGTGGAGTTTGCATGTTCTCCCCGTGTATGTGTGGGTTCTCTCCGGGTACTCCAGCTTTCTAACACTATCCAAAGACATGCATGTTAGGTTAATTGGTCACCCTAAATTCTCCGTAGGGGTGAATGTGTGCATGAATGGTTGTCTGTCTCTTTGTGTCGGCCCTGTGACAGACTGGTGACCTGTCCAGGGTGTACCCCCCTCTCGCCTAATAGCTTGGATAGACTCCACACACTAAAAAATGCTGGATTATTTCACTAATCTCACTGCTGGGTTATGGAATGCATTACTTGTTTTGGGTTATTATCTTTATCATTGAGTTAAACACAGTTTAGTTATGCTTGGTTGTTATTTTTAACTCATCCACTGAGTTGGGTATGTTTCTGTTAGAGGGGGCGGGGCTATTTCCAAAACTCAACATATCGCAAAGGCTCATGGGAAATGCAAATGCAGCAGGAATTTAACCTTTCACGATTGTTATCCCACAAATTTCAGTTATGTGTACACTAGAGCCGTACTTATGCTCACATTTGCCAAAGTTGTTGGAAAACGTCTGTTCAGCTTGAATGTTAGAATTGGGACCATGAGTGTGAAGATAAACTCACCACCACAGACTGGTCTTCGGCATGTCAGAGATGAAATTAACATTAGTCACTGGCTTCCAAATGTCCAGAGAGAAAGAAGTATTTTACTCAAAATTACTCACAATGCATGTTGGGGAAAAAAGGGAACCAATATAGATGGGTTAATATAGACCATAATGCATTGTGGGTAAGAGCTCTGAATGGTGAAAGTAGGAGGCGACCATTTTATTCCTTTTCATTTATCTGTCTTTACCTGAACGTAGACACCTTGTCAACCCATGAATAATATCAAAGTGAATTTTCTAAGGCAAAAACTTTCTCTGTTTGTTTCTTTCTTTTTTCTTTTTTTTTTATGTTTGCCCGCATGTTTTAAAATTTTCCACAGAGATTATCTGTTGTTTCTTACCAGTGAACACTTCATTTAACACTTAAAAATCCATGAACGTATCCAATGATTACACTCTTAGCTCTGCAGCTTATTCCCTCTGATTTTCTGCAGAATGAAACAAAATACCTTACTCTGCCTGTTTTATTGATTTTTACAATATTTGTCATCACTTAAAAAATGTCAAGTAGAATTGTAAAAAAGATCTGTAAAAAAAAAAAGTCTCCTAACCTTTTTTTATAATATTTCCCTTTCTCAGCCCAGTCATGATGATTAACTTTGTGTTTACATCACTTTGTAATTATAATTTATTGCATATTGTGCGCTAAATATCTTATTTTCCTATTCTATTTAAACCTCTTTGTATGTTTATTGTTCAAACCTTTCAGTGCGTTTGTTCTTGATACAACCGTACAGTATTGTATAAATTCCTTGTTACTCCCCTCACGAGAGTTTGTACATTCTGCTATGTAAATAAAGTTTTTGAAAAAATCTTGTGTGCAATGAATTCTGGGATAGGCGAGGCCACGAAGGATAGATGCGATGTATCCTTCGTTTCGGGCCAAACGGAGTGCGGGTTTGGAGGCTGGATTCGGAGGATCTTCCAGATGTTTCTTTTTTTTTTTTTTTTTTTTACTTTTCCTGTCCAGCATCGAAGCAAGCAGAATGGAAATCTGATTGCTTTATTCTGTTGAACAGTTTTGCTTTATCAGCGGGAGCTTTATGAACATAAGGCTCCACTTGATATCATGTTTATTATTTTATTTCTTTATTTAAACATTTTGTCTATTACACCATTCCATTTCATACTGCTGGGCCTGACAAGGGAGAAATGAAAGTGAATAGAGGTAATGATAGAAAGTGAAACAGAGAGAAAGGAGTAAGGAAGAGGAAGAGAGAGAGAGAAGAGAAAACATGAATCCACTTACACAGTTCACTGGTACATCTAACAAACCACTTACACAGTTCACTGGTACATCTGTACCGCGATCCCTAAACAACCAAGGTCTCTGTTGGAAAACAAAACAAGCAATCCCCTACAGGAGGACCTGCAGGTGGCTTAAATATCCTCCAGATCATACAAACACACGCAGAACTACGCAGAAGAGGTACAACCTAGTCAGCGCAATGGGAAGTAGAGAAGAGGTACGACCTAGTCATCGCAATGGGAAGCAGTGTCACAGTGTCAACATGCATAATAAAGGGTGCTCCGTGGTGATACAGTCATGCAGATGCAGCCTCGTCTCTGCAAGGAGGAGGAAGCCCGCAAGGCTCGCGACCCAGGCCCCCAGCAGCCACCCAGAGGCCCAGATCCCAGCTACCCCCCCCCCCCCCAAGAGCGGACATGCATCCCCCGAAGGGGCGGCAAAAGGCCGGCCCCAACCGGAGCCCCCCGCAGTCTGGAGGCCCAGGCCCCAGCGGACCAAGACCAGCAGCTGCCGACCCCACCGGGCGCCGGGCGTCCCCCAGAGCGGAGACAGCGCCGGGCCCAGGGCCCAAGCGCCCAGGAGCAGCCACCCCCCCCGGACCCGGGGCGGCCCAACCGAAACCAGGAGGACCGGACCCCCCAGACGACGCCCCCCAGGGCAGGCCAGCCCCCACCCCAAAGTCCCTGCCCCATACACCTGACACCAGGGCGCCACCACCTCTCCCACCCCTACCCCGCCACCACGCTCACACACACACACTCCCCACACACCTACCCCAACACTGGGGCTGAAAGATATACCGTCACCGCCCCCACATCGAGACACAGGCACCCAAGACATCAATACCGCAAGAGCAACCACATACAAGATACAGATCCCCCCTGCGCCCGCCCCGCACAAAAAACCCCGGAAGCCACAAACAAAACCGCACCCCCCACCAAAGCGCCCGGCCCCCAACCAACCCGCAGCCACACCGCACCGCACCGACACCAAGATGCCCGGCACGAATACCGAGGTACGAACCTCCGCCCACACCCCCAGCCCCTACCCAACACCTCCGTGTACCCCCCCACACACGCATACACCCACCCACTCCGCTCTCTCTGACCTTACATACCCACACTCACTCCTCTCTCCACCCCCAACACTCTCCTCCCTCTACCGTCCACACCCTACCCCCACCTCCTCATACCCTCTAACACACACATGCACTCCCCCCACATAACTGCACCAACCCCTCCCCACCCCCACACACATACGCCCCCACCTCCCTATACCCCCAATACCCCATACAGTCCCCCCCTTACATGTCCAGCCCCGCCCATCCCTCTGACCTATCACACTCCCGCCCTTCCTTCCTTCAGCCCCTCACGACCATCCCTACTAGACACTCACGAGCATGCCACTCCTTCCTCCATCCCCCCTTTCCTTCAACCACTTACCCACATCTCCTCCCTCTTCCAGCCCAAGTTCCTCCCTCCCACATTTCCTCTTTCACACTCTCATTCATTATTCTCACATACCCACCTCTCTCTTGCCCATGCCCTCGTGCCTCCTGAGTGGTAGCTCGGGCCGGGGAAGGAGCCGCGAGTTCCAAGCCCCCAACACGTTCCCCCCACCACCACCCCCCCATCCCCCACCCCCGGACGCAGCAGGCCAGGCATCCCCCAGGCCAGCAGATCCCCCGCAATGCAGCCAGCCTTAACCACTGGCGCGTGAAGTAGCCACTGTCCCCCCTCCCCCAGTAGCGCCCGGGAGACCGGGGTATGAAAGGACCCTGTCCCCCCCCCACCCCCACTCATGACTGTGTGTGTAAGATGTGTGTTGTTTGCAGTTAAAACTAAGGGGCAGTGCCAAGTCATGCCGGGAGTGGGGTCGCGTGAGGGGCATGTCCCCCCCAACCGGCCCCTCCCTCCTACCACACACTATATGGCCCGCCCCTCAGAAGTGGTTGTGAGCTGTTGTTATTTTATGTGTTTAGGTGTCTAAGTGTGGTTAAAACTGGGGAGCAGGCTGCCTCTAGACGTGGCAAGCAAAGGCACTTTGGTGCCCTCCCTCACCACGCCCGCTTGACACGCTCCCTCCCCAAAACCCTACGTGTGTGTGTGTGAGGTAGAGCAGGGGGGGGGGGGGGGTCTTGGGAAGGGAGACCAGGGGGTATGAATTCCCCCCTGGAAGAAGAGCCGTTACCGGCATTAGGTACCCCTGCCTCCCGGGATCCCCCCAGGGCAGAAAGGGCAGGCATGGCCGCCCCCACGGCCCGGCGTCCGGCGTTCAGCACAGAGGGGCCAGCCTCAGCCCCTGGGGGCGGCTCGACCACGCCAGGCCAGGGAGGGGGAAAAGGGACGGAAGCGGAAAGGGTCGGCGGAGGGGCCAGAGTCACCGGCCCAACATCCCCAGGCCTCGCAAACCCCCCAAGAGGCACGCAGAGCTGCTATTTTTTTTTTTTTTTTTTTTTTTTTTTCTTTTTCTTTTTCTCCCCCTTTTCCTCCCCCAACCTGACACACACAAACCCCACCAATGCACCACCACCCCCGCACCCCAAACACCCATCATCCATGCACCCCCCACCCACCCACCCATCTCCACACCCCCCCACAGGCAGCCACACACACACACAACCGCATTCACGCCCCCCCTCCAGTCACACACCCACCCACACATACCAAGGACGGGGACCGCGGGGCCACCAGCCCCCCCCCACGCCACAAGTCCACCGCCCCCAGCCCCCGGACCACGCGAGACCAACCCGTACGAGACCACCAGCGCAGGCCAGCCCCAACCGACACAGCGGCCAGGCGGGACAGGCACCCGGCGTGGAAAAGACCCGGCCACCCCGCAACCCCCCACCTCCACACACTAGAGCTGAACGATATGGACAAAACCCCACACCCCGACAGCCACGCCAGACACCCCAACATCGATACGACACGACATGACCACGGGTCTGCCGAAAACCAAGCACCCCGGCGGAAAGCGCAGCTCCGTCCGCGACCCCCAGAGCCCCACACGCAGGACAAGCACAGGGGAAATCCGCACCCCCCACATGGCCGCTCCCGCGACACCAACATCCCGGATGCCCACATCCCGACACAGACACGACAACGATACACCCCCCAGCCCCACCACACACACACCCCCACCAGCACACACACCCGCACGCACACAGCAGAGGCGCCCCGGCGCAGTGACTAGACGTCACCAGGTCGTGAGGACCGGCCAAATCCAGAGGAGGCACGTCCCGCCGGCCCGCCCCCCCCAGCGCCAAGCCGGGTCCCCCGGCCCCGGAGGCAGGGGCCACCCCGGAGCACCGGGGCCCAGGGCCCCCCCCCCCCCCCCGCCCCGGGACGACCCCGGCCACCCGGCGCCAGCCGACAGCCACCCGGCCAGGGCCCCACCCCCCCCCCCCCCCCCCCCCCCCCCCCCCCCCCCCCCCCCCCCCCCCCCCCCCCCCCCCCCCCCCCCCCCCCCCCCCCCCCCCCCCCCCCCCCCCCCCCCCCCCCCCCCCCCCCCCCCCCCCCCCCCCCCCCCCCCCCCAGCGACCCGCCCACCGCCGCAGAGCAGCCCCAACCGCTGACCCTCATGCCCCCCATCGGGCTGGATACAGCCCCGCCCCAGCGGCGAGGCAGCCCAGACCCCCCCCCAAGTCAACCGCCAGGGATCCATAGCCATCAAGCACTCGCCGGCACCCAACCCCCACATCGCCGAGGCCGCTCTCCTACACCAACGTTAAGTGATGGAGCTAATCACAGGGGACCAGAGGGAGTGGAATTCATCTAACTGGTTCTTAGAGGAGGCAGACATCGTCTCAATACTGATATGGTCTACTAAGAAATTCCTAAACTGGCTAATGCTCAGATTATTTTTGGATTTCCAGTTTACCAAGATAGTTTTCTTTGCAATACATAATACAGTAAGTATCATATGTGCATAGTTGGTTACCGTGTTGATCTCATCCAAGTCCCCCAGTAAACACAGTGTGGGGCTTGCAGGGAAGTTACACCTGAGCCACGTTGACAGGTCATCACATACCTGAAGCCAAAACCTCTGGACAGGTGGACAAGACCACAAGGCGTGAAGATAATTGTCTATTGTATTCTCATTGCAGTGCAAACAAATATTTGAAGGTGACAGACCCATCTTGAACATCCTCTGTCCTGTGTAATGTACTCTGTGTAAAACCTTGAATTGTATCAACTGTATATTTGAGTTTTTAGTCATTAGGAACGTGTTTAAACATATCTGTGTCCATGTGTTTTGGTTAAGGGTTCTGGACAAGTCAGCCTCCCACTTCGAAGTTGGAAGGGAAATTGAATCATCCAGTTTTAATAATAATCTATATATTTTCGACAGTAGTTTGGGGATAGAGAGATTCAGGAATTCTGCTACCCTGACCGGAGTCTGCAAGATCAGTTGGTTAGAGGTATATTTTTTGCTTAATATAGATTTAAGTTGATGGTATTCTAAGAATTTAGTACTACTGATCCCGTATTGTAAGGTAAGTGTATTAAATGACAGGAATTTTCCATTTTCAATGATATGTTGTAATTGTTTTACTCCTTTATCCTTCCAATGCACAAAATTAATCATTTTCTTGTTTTGTAAAATATCCAGGTTATTCCAGATGGGTGTGAGTTTACATGGAATAATAGAAGACTCGGTTAATTTCAGGAATTCCCACCATGCTTTCAGAGTAGAGCAGATGTTGATACTTTTAAAGCATTTATGAGATCTGACTGCTGAACTGATGAACGGCAAATCAGAGACATCCAGATCCTCACATAATGCTTGTTCTGTGTCTAGCCACGGTTCATCTAGATGGGTAGGTTTCAGCCATTTGGAAATAAATTGTAGCTTATTTGCTAGGAAATAATAATTGAAATTGGGTGAGTCTAACCCTCCCCGGTCTTTTACCTGTTGTAAGGTTTTTAAACTGATACGTGATGGCTTGTTTTTCCAAAGAAATTTGGAAATGTGAGAGTCCAGTGACTTAAACCAACTGGAGGAAGGTTTGGTGGGTATCATTGAGAACAAGTAGTTAATTTTCGGTAGAACCATCATTTTGATGGTAGCAACTCTCCCCATGAGTGATATGGGTAAGTGCTTCCATCGCGTGAGATCTTCCTCTATTGACTTTAATAGCTGGACATAATTTAACTTTATTAACTCTGAAAGTTGTGGAGAAATATTTATTCCTAAATATCTGATATTACCAGACTGTATTGTGGTGTTAGGGATATTTTGTAAAGTACAATTAACAGATAAAGCTGTAGTCTTGGTCCAGTTAATAGAGTACTCAGATATCATTGAAAATTTATTGATCAATGTGATTGTCTGGGAGAGAGATGTTGATGAGTTCTGGAGGAAAAGCAGTACGTCGTCTGCGTAGAGACTTATTTTATGTTCTAGATTTTTGCCGGGGATCCCTTTAATATCTCTGTCCTGTCTTATAGCGGCTGCTAGTGGTTCAATGAAAATGGCAAAAAGTGAAGGGGAGAGCGGGCAGCCCTGCCTGGTGCCTCGCTGTAAACAGAAACTTGGAGAAGTTTGGTCATTGGTCCTCACACATGCATTAGGGTTGTTATAAAGTATTTTTATCCAGTCTATGAAATAAGGACCAAAACCAAATTTATTTAATGTTGCAAACAGGAATTTCCAGTTAACACGATCGAAGGCTTTTTCTGCATCTAACGAGATGATAGTGGATTCCAGATTATGAATGGTAGCATAGTCTATTAGGTTAATCAGCCTGCGTGTGTTAGTAGAAGAATGTCGACCTTTAATAAAACCAGTTTGATCAGGATGTATTATCAGAGGAGTTATTTTTTTCTATCCTTTTAGCGAGTGCTTTGCTGATTATCTTAAGATCTACATTTATTAATGAGATTGGCCGATAACTAGCTGGAAGTGTCGGGTCTTTACCTGGTTTTAATAATACGGTGATATTTGCTGAATTCATATTTGGTGGTATTTTCTGTTTCTCTTTTATTTCTAGTATCATTTTATAAAAAGTGGGAGCCAGAATTGTCCAGAACTCTTTGTAAAATTCGACCGGATATCCATCTGGGCCTGGGGCTTTATTATTGGGCATATGTTGCAGAGCGTCATGTAATTCATTTATTGAGAGGGGTGAATCTAAAGCCGTCATATTTTCCTGTTGTAGTTTTGGGAGAATTAGATTATTGAGAAATTGATTAATATTCTCATCTGTGGGGTTTATTTGGGATTCATATAGTGTTCTGTAGAAATTTCTAAAGATATTATTTATCTGGTCAGGATCATGGCTGATACTTCCTTCTGAGTCTTTAATTGAGGAGATTGTCGCTTTTCCTTGTTTATTTTTAACTGATTAGCTAGAAGCTTTCCAGACTTGTTACTGTGATCGAAGTTTTCTAAACGAAGTCTTTGAACCAGGAATTGCGTTTTTTGGTCTATTATTTTGTTTAACTCAAGCTTGAGTTTCCTTATATCATTCAGCATGTGTTCCTCCGGGTTGACCTGATAGGCTTCTTCTAGTGATTTAATTTTGATTTCTAATTCTGAGGTTCTTGCAGCTTCCTTTTTTTCTTATGAGAAGAGAAGGAAATTATTTTTCCTCGCATTACTGCTTTACCTGCTTCCCAAAGGACACATGCTGGGGTTTCTGGTAAGTCGTTGTTCTCTAGATAAATGGACCATTCTCTTTTGAAATAGCTGATAAACTCAGGATCTTTCAGTAATGAGGTGTTGAATCTCCAACTCCTTGTTGTTGGTTTAACAGTTTTATTTCTCAGAGCTACTGATACTGGTGCGTGATCACTGATGGTTATTGGGTGGATTTCTATTTCTGAGATTTCACTCATCAGTGAGCTGCTGATTAAAAAGTAATCTAATCTAGAATAGGAGTGGTGGACCGCAGAATAGAAGGTATATTGTCTCGTGGTGGGGTTGAGTGATCGCCACGCATCACAGAGGCCAAAGTCCTTCATGTACTGTTTAACAATTTCTAATGACTGCCATCTTTTACTGTTTCCTGCTGGACTAAGCCTGTCTATTTCTGGATCACACACCATGTTGAAGTCTCCGCCCAGTATTATTGCTCTATCTGAGTACTTATGCAAAGCAGAGAAAAATGAGTCAAAGAATAATGGGTCATCGATGTTCGGTCCATATAAATTCGCAATACATACCTTAAGATTCTGAACATTTAATGTGACTATTATAAATCTGCCTTGTGGATCTCTGATTATGTCATCCATTTCAAATTTTAACCTGCTATTAACCAGAATAGCTACACCTCTTTGTCTAGAATTATAACCAGCTAAATACACGTGTGGAAATTGTCTTGTCTTAAGGAGCTCTGCTGAGGGATTTGGTAAATGTGTTTCCTGCAGTAAAACAATGTCTGCCTGGAGGTCTTTAAGCCGATTGAAAATTTTTAATCTCTTATCCCCTGTGCCAGCTCCGTGCACATTCCAGGTGACTATTTTCATTCAACCAACGCTGAAATGAGTGTCACATACATATCAATAAAGCCGTGCGTCTGTATGCGTATCTCTGCAGTCCCGTGTAAGTACTGAGTTGCCAGATGGATGATCGCCTTTGTCCGAGTGTGCATGCGCCGTTTCGTCCTGCAGTCTGTGTGCGCGTGTGTCTGCCCGTGTGTATCTCGCCGTGTATGCGCGCGTGCCTGCCTGTGCGTGTCTCGCCGTGTGTGCGCGCGTGCCTGCCTGTGCGTATCTCGTCGTGTGCGCGCGCGGTTGCTGCCCGTGTGCATCTCGCCGTGTGTGCGCGCGTGCCTGCCTGTGTGTATCTCGCCATGTGCGCGCGCGTGCCTACCTGTGCGTATCTCACCGTATGTGCGCGCGCCTGCTTATGTGCCTCGCGCTGCGTGAACTGGACCTTCTGCCCTCGGGGTTATTAATGTTTATAAAGTCGCGGATGAAATGACCGTTCAGTGTGTGAAAGTGAAGGAAAAAGGAGGAAGGGAGGAAAGTAATAAAAGGTGAAAAAAAGAAAAAATGTAACAACAAACCAGAGGTTTAAAAAGTGCATCGTGTTGTGAACGGTGAGGTCGAAACGGTAGTGAAATTAGCAATTATGATCATAACAGATAATAATTCATATAATCACAGTTAGAAGGATATGGGATTGAACTGTACCTGACATCAGAAGAGCCACGGGGTGATGTTTGGGTCCCGGTAAAGATGTCCGTTAATAAATAATTTGTCAACCGCGATAGCAGCCCGAGAGCCCTCCGACATGGCTTTCTTCCTGATGGGGAACAGAACTTTACGCCGGTCCAGGATTTCTTTCGGGTATTGGTCGTTTACCCCAAAATCGGTCCCTTTTAGCTCGCGGCCCTGTCTCTTTACTTGCTCTTTTTGTTTGAAGTGAACAAACTTGGCCACAATCGGTCTGGGTCTGCGTGAATCCGTTCTTTTGCCTCCTATGCGATGTACACGGTGAAAGCCGATACTGCTGGCTAAATCAGCAGGGAGTTTCAGCTCTTTATGAATGAAGGCTTTTACCGTTTCCTCGGGGTTCTCATCTGTCTGTTCTGGGATGCCTGAGAAGACTGCAGGTTGTCTCTCATGCTTCGAGCCTGAAGGTCGATAACTGCCCCTCTCTCATCTTTTTGTTTTCCCCTGACAGCCGGTTAATTCCCTCAGTGAGGGACTTAACCGTGTTTTGTAAGTCAGCGTTTGCGGCTGCAAGGCGTTTCCACCTGTTGATAGCTAAACTCCAGCGACTCCCGGAGATTCTGGAACTCTCTGTGAAGAGCCTCCAGCAGGTTCAAACGGCCGTCTAAGCTGTTTACCTTCTTCTCTATAGAGAGAAGGATATCCACCCAGTTTTCTTGTGGAGACGCCGCACCGGAGGAGTCTACTACCCGAGCTCTCTTGTTTTCCGG
>JALJCO010013356.1:0-75469 GCA_023101725.1 Atherinomorus stipes | reverse complement strand
ATAAAATCACAACAGGAATTCATTTATATTCATAACTAGGCTACATATTTTTCCACTGCAGCAACAGCAAAGTCACTATAAACTCAGTCATATTTGGACACAAATCGAGGGGGGGGCTGGTTTGTCTCAGCCAGCACTGAAGTTTACAAGAATTTGCCCCCCCGCCTCGCTCTCTCTGTCCAAGAGCAGCCCCGCCCCTCAGTGATCAGAGAGCTGCGTGGGGAAGAAGCTCTTCATGGCGCTGTGGAAAAAACTGCAGCCATTGAAAACTATCGGAGCCAAGTTCAGCCGATGTCGATAGTTTGTAAAACGTCCTATCGGTGCCGATTAATCGGCCAAACCGATTAATCAGTCGACCTCTAGTTTCTATACAGATGCACCAGTGAACTGTGGAAGTGGATCTATGTTTTCTTTCCTCTCTCTCTCTCTCTCTCTCTTTCTTCCTCACTTCTTTCTCTCTGTTCCACTTTCTATCATTGCTTCTGTCAACTTTCATTTTTCCCTTGTCAAGCCCAGCAGTATGGTATGGAATGCTGTTATAAACAAATGTTTAATTAAAGAAATAAAATGAATAAACAGGATATCAAGGGGAGCCTTGTGTTCATAAAGCTCCCCTTGGCAAAGCAAATCTGTTTAACACAATGAAGCAACCAGATCACCATTCTGCTGCCACGATGCTGGACAGGACAACTAAAAAGAAAAAAAAAAAAAAAAATACTCTCTGTTTGTTTCTCTGTTTAATGCATCATTGGGCCTTTTGCCTGGGCTAATGTTAATCATTATTATTATTTGAATGTGCTATTTAAGAAGTGCTAGTAATTTTTTTCTGTGCTCCTAAATTTCTTCATTTGGGAGCACCTGTGCTAGTGAAAAAGCCAAGTGTACAGCCCTGCCAGGGTTGTTATATTCATGTTTAGCTTAAATGGCTCATTAGTACCGCCTCCTTAAAACTCTTTTGCTTTTAATTACAAATCATACTTTTTACTATTTTATTCTTTTACTTTTTTTTCCTTCTGCATCCAGTATAATGCTTTGTTGCATGTAAAACATTTTCAACTGTCCGGGACATGAGATGTAAATAAATTTGCCTTGCCTATAATTAAGGCTTTTACAATTTAATGGCATGAACAAACATGAATGATAATGGTGTAAAAAAAGTTTGCCAGGGATGTGCATCTTCAAAGAAAATAGCTTTATTGGCACAAACACACACACACCTCTAACAAAAACAGTAAACAACCGATTTTATTTGAAAAAAAGAAAGTAAAAAAGAAACAACAACCCAAACTCCTCGGTTACAGGGTGATGAACAAACTGTCAGGATCCATTCGGTCCAGTTCACCTGACATATGTTGCTGGTGTTGCCCGGTATTTAAGGTGTGCCTCTAATCTTGCCTTGAGCGTTGCACAAAGTTCTAAAAATTCTTGGCTGCGCGAGGACAGAGACAGTTGGACCCAGAGACACCATCAACAATGCCGTCGTCCTCATCAGACATGAGGTCTATGATGAAACCCTCCACATGTCCTAGAGCACGGTGTGTCTCTCCACCAACAGCTATATAAACAATAAACGAAGATCAGTACTGATGCGCTGCCTACCGACACATCACCTATTTGTCACTTGAAAATACTAATAGGTAGGGCTGGGCGGTATGGCAAATTTTTCATATCTTTTAAAAAAAAAAATCCTACCAGTTTTACGGTATTTGATGGTATTTGATCGTAAAGGTTTTGAACATGCTGACGATCTGCCAAAACCCAAAGGTGTAGAACCATCTGAATGCGGCTGTGTCTGTTTACACCACGTTTTTTCCCTCTCCCTCCCTGCCAAATCACACCATGTGCTTGTCCACTTCATGTTGGCATGACAGACACTGATGAACCAATTTAGAGCGACCTAAAGTGTGTCAGCATGGAGTTGCTTTGTTTATCTCCCTCCCGAGCAAGAGCAAGCATAGCTGCTAACGAGTACGAAAGTGAGGAGTTGCTCCCGAAAAACATTCAACTTCGGTCATATGGAAATGGCTTGGATTTTCAAAGTTTGCAAGGATGAGGTTTGTACGTCTGAAGGAAATACGACCAGCCTTTTTAATCACCGTAGGAGGCAGCAGCCTAGTCTGCAGACAGAAGGTGACACAGGAAAGCAGAACGCTGACTGGCGTTCGTTAAAACCGCTGGAGAGACATGTACCTCCACTTCAGATAAGAAATGTGTGCTTCACTCACCGCCAGGTGGATGAAGAGGTGCTGAGTGGACGCGGCGGAGCTCAGAGCATAGACATCATATACGTAGACACCCCACTGGACGTTGCTGGCCGCTAGGCTGACATACCTATCGGGCACACCTTGGGTCAGACCACAGTTCAGACCGCTGCTGTCAGAATGAACGGGAGGCTCCTCAGATCTCATCTCATATATCACATGTAAAACAACTCAAAAATAAAATAAAATTTCACAATGAGCACTTAAATGACTCTACCATTTCAATAACCAAGACAAGCTGGAAAAAACTTTATTTGGATAACATGTATTTATATAGAACCAAAACAATTTAAACTCAAGTGAATAAAGTCAAACTTTATTACCTTGATTCAAACTGGATTCAGAGTTATGGAATCACTTGTCAGCCTTGATGCAAAGTTCTGACACTGGATTTTATTTATTTACTTTTTCTTTCCTTTTCCCTTTGTAATGCCCTTACTCTTTTGTATTACAATGTATTCCGTGTACATTCTTAACAAAGTTTAGAATAAATGAATGAATGATTAATTAATCAATTCTTAATTAATAAGTGAATATTATGAATGAATACTAATAAATTAAAGGAGCCCTATCATGAAAAATGGACTTTTAAGAGCTTTTCAGCATGTCAGTGTGTTATTTCCTTATCAAGAAATGATTTAAATCGTTATTTTTCTTCATTCATGCATATTTGAGTAATCTACATGAATATTTAAACCAACGCACCTCCCTCAACGGCTACTACCCACCCCGTTACGTATAACGTGGCACCAATCACGAAAGTCCAAATGCACACGCTCAGTATCGTAGCAAGACGCCCTCTGTTAACAGAAACTCAGAGAATCCTATAGACACTCTCTGAGGAAGAAACTAACACCTGCAGGAAGATTTCCTCAGAGACAAACAGCCATCAGCTAACAGACGTTTGATCCAGATTCAGGAGAATTTTCTTCCTTTTTTTCTTTTTTTTAAGCTCTAAGGACAGCAAGTTGGGGAAAATGCATTTACGTTCAGCGTGGTTATGTTCAGCGTCGGAGGTATTTGTTGTACTGGATGAATCGACTTGCCAGAAGTGGTTGGATTATAACTTCAGGAGCAGAAAAAACCCTCAACTTTGTGTGTGAACTCCACTCCTGACAACTTCATGAATCTCGGGCAGTAAAGTGTTTTTTAGGGATGCACCGAAATGAAAATACTTGACCGAAACCGAAAACAAAAAATGAACAAACCAAGGCCGAAAACCGAACACCGAAAAAAATGTCAATTATTAGAACTGTAGCACTTTTAGCTACATGTGACTAACTTCACTAAAATCAATCATTCAAAAACAATACAAAAGTACAAAATATTTATTTACCCCTGACATTACAGAATGTACACTATAATTAAAATTCAAAAAAAATATTTAGTTTACTTCACTCGTGACATTACATAATCCTTTTACATTTTTTTCTGTAGGACTAACAACAAAAATAATATACAGCTTATAACTGACTGGCTCTAAAACAGTGAAATTAAATATGTTTTCACATAAAACACAAAGTTCATAAGTTGCGTGCTGGATGCGCTGTTTGTTGCATCATCACAAGTTTCGGCCGTGTTGTTTCGTGATTTATGTCTTTCGGCCGAAAACCGAAAATCACTTGCATTTTTGCCGAAAACTTTGTGGCCGAATTTTCGGTGCATCCCTAGTTTTTTTCTCTGGATTACTTCTAAACCTACGCAGTTCCACTATAAAACGCGCATGGACAGACAACAGCGTAGTCAACACATCTCTCAGTTAATCTAACTGTTAGCCTATATTTTTCGCTAATTTACTTACTTGTCAGGGGTCTCTGTGACTTCTGTGGTACTGCGTGACTTCAAACTCCATATCAGACTCTGGTCGCGCATACAGCTCCATAACAGGCTGGTCTGTTTTATCCCGTCGATCGGGGAATATCCACCAATTTTACTACTAACATCCACATACTGCGTGCCGTGCACAGCAATTCTTTTCCTTCAAATAAGTGTCTCTTCCGGGCGCGCATAAATGGGCGAAAACATGCTCAATTGTCGAGCTCCGCGTTCAGACAGTCAGCCATCTTATTTCCGTGTTAAATAATGCATCAAACAAATTAACCCAAATTATTCTATAGCGATGGGAACATATCTACTTATAAATCCTTTATTTACTTTTGAACATTTAAAACATGAACAGCCCTTAACTAACTCAATGAATTAATAATCAATGGATTAATTAATGCATTATGAATTAATTATTAATAAATGTGAATGAATTACTGGATCATTAACTGATTTATTGATTAGTTACATTTTAATATATATATATATATATATATATATATATATACATATACATATACACACAATGTATATAATCATTTGAGATCAGGTTTATACTGCTCTATTTGAAGAAAAGTGGAGATGCTTTGCAGGTTTGCTGCTGTCAATACATAAACAAAATGCCATATATAAAGCTATGCAATCGTTTAATTCAGTCAAATAGTCCCGTGCAGCCCGTAAAAGGGTGGCATTTTCAGCCAGTCCATTTATCTGGCAATCGACTGAAAATTCACCGGGTTAAGCAGGTCTGAACATGAGAAATACCACTTTCCTCACTAGGCACACATTCACTCTGACGGCAGCCTGGTCTGACCCAAGATGGCTGCTCTGTCGGCACGTCTCAACCCCGTGGATGCTGGGTCTATCGATGTCTATCTATCTCTGGCTCAGAGCATCTGCTTGAAATGTAAACAAACAGCAAAGCTAGCGTTAGCTTGTATTTCTACTCAGATCTGACTACTGACGTTTCACCTCGCATTACTCTTCCTTCCTTTCTTTCTTTTTTTCTTTCTGTCTCTGCGTCATCTATAGGAATCATGTCCCTGTCATGGTGAAATATGATTGTAATCCGATCACTTCTTGTTCTGTTTCTCATATCCAGCACCAGTTCTTGCTACTCTAAGACGTGTTGTCGGCTAAGCTGGCTGCTAGTGTTACCACCGCCAGCGGCCGCTTTTGCTCGACAGCCTTTGTAAACAGTTGTTTGGTCCATGTCCGATCTTTTAACGCTGAAAAACTTCCAAACCATAGATGCGACTCCTTTGACAGCTTTAACCAGCTCTTCACACGCTGTAGTGTTTGTTTCAGGTAAGTCGCTCCCCACTAAAACACGTTCCCATTGCGCACGTTCCTCCTGTTGTCTGGACTATTCACCGGTATAGCGGTATATGCAAAAATACATATCATAACGAAAACTAACACCAGTTTTCAGTTTGTACCGGTATACCTCCCAGCCCTACTAATAGGTTGCTTTTGGCTGCTTCCAAAGATGCATCCTTCTTTCCATTCTTGTCTTTATAAACGCGGGAACTATTTAAAACTTGACTGGAACCATGGACATTGTTATCTTCTTGTTTTTAAAGGCTATTTATTTACCGCGAGTTAGCATGCTAGCGGTTAGCCGCGAGCTAATAGCTGGGGCTGCCTCTCCACACTTCTGACTCTGCCTTGAACCTTGCTGGTCTTGTCCCGCTCTGTGCCGGTCTAAGCAGCTCTGTAACAGTTGTGGGTCCGCTTGGTGCTGTTCTTGGTTGCTCCTTGCAGTTCTGTGTCTGCTTGGTGTGGATCTTGCATGCTGGAGTTGAACTGAGTGGACTGGGAGATGGTCTTGGAGCTGTAGGTAGCTGACTTTCACTTCTTAGCCCGGTTCGAACCGGGCTTAATTGTAAGCTCTGATATCCCCATATTCAGCATATCATACTCTTCTGAACTGGCTGATGATCCCACCACACTAACCAGGGGCCTGTACGATGAAGCTGGATTAACATATCCGGGATTTCTCTCTGTTACCTGGGTTGACTTAACCAGACATCCGGGGTCTTGATAAATGGTACTACGAAGCTGGTTATCAACTCTGTAACTCAACCCAGGGTTTTCCAATCTTAATCAGTGTGTGCCCAGATAAAAGGGGCGGCGTTTGAAGCGTCTGACCAATCGCAGACATGGAGAAACAGAGAGCGACATATTTCACAATGGAGGAGCAGACGATCATATTTCAGAAGTATGAGGAATTCAGGAACATCATCCATGCCAGAAGCAACACAGTCGCCGCAGCAACAGCAGGAAGGAATGCTGGGAGATAATTGCTGACTCTGTTAATGCACAAGTGCATGTGATTGTACAATCATGGAACAATATCAGACTCTGATCATTTAGTGTTACTCCATCCCACTACAGCACTTCCTCTGCTTATTTCCTTCCCATACTGTCCAGTAGATATTTTCAGGCTCATGCCGTGCACGTGTTATAACTTTTCACCGTGACAGCATGGGTGGGTGTGCGCTCCATAAATTCATGTTTTCTGCATGTGTGACCTCTTAACCATATTATTTCAGATGCAACCCCAGCGGCGCAAAATGATCATGAGAACATAGAGATCAAATACGAGAATATAATCAGCGTCGCCAACGGTGTACATGAAACTACCATTAAATGAATGATAATGAATGACGTTTTACTGAGTGGGATTTGAACACCGTGAACATAATTCGGCTACAAAAATTAAGCTATTCAGCTACATCAGTACAGCAATAATATTTGTTTTTACTCGAGGTGAGGCGTTGGTTTATATCAAAATTAATTGAATGAGTCTATTAACCTTAATAAAACCTCAGTGCGATGCAGAGCATCTGTGGTGTAGTCGTGCTTCTGTGATGCGTTACATTTGTGATGTACGGCTCCAACAGCTGAAAGATGTAACGGACTCCAGCAGAGAAAAACCTCCATCTTTCATATAAAGTGTCATCGTCGTACAGGCCCCAGGTCCAATCTAGCTGTTGTGGAGCATCTTTTATGTGTTCCGCTGCTGTGATTATACATCTAAATCAATGAGCCGACTACGACTGTCTCTACCCGTGACGTAGTGTCATAGGGAGGCTAAAATGATAGCGGCTAGCGAGCTTTGCTTTTCAACATCGGATATTTATGTGAATATAAGTCTGATTGACTTCTGATACACAGAACTTCTTATTTTGTTTTGTTGTATTGTTCTATAGCTAAATTACTTAAAGTGCTGATGACACGACCTTAACTTCAACTAACTTTGCCATACAACGACACACCAAGACAAAAAAAGTAGTTAAGTGCAGTTAGAAGTTAATCAGACGTGTATTTATGTACTGTAAATATCCGATGTTTAGGAGGCTCGGCTAAATGCTAATAGCCTTTCAGTTGCAAACCTATGTCGTCAATGATATACAGAGTTGCGGTCCGCCCATTTTGTCACATGTATAATCGAAGCCGTGGAAAACATGAAAGATGGCTCCAGAACGGCTAGATTGGAACTGGTTTGTGTGGTGGAATCATAAGCCAGTTCAGAAGAGTGTGATAATGCTGAGGAATTTGGGGAAATCACATTTTACAAGCTAGAACTTGAGTAGAACTGTAGCCAACTGTCTACAGTCTGTCTCCCAGACTCAGGTCCACTGGTTCAGCTAAAAGCCTGCAAGACCAGATCGGGTGAACTCAGAACTGTGAGGAGCAACCCAGAACAGCACAAGCAGACCCACAACTGTTAAAGACACAAAACGTAACTTTTAGACCTTAAAAATATGCGTTTCTGACTCGTTTTGATGTAGGGGTGGGTGATATGGAAAAAAAAATTATATCACAATATTTTCTTTACAAAATCACGATCTCAATTTTATCACAATTTTTTCCATGAATATCATGCAGACTATTTGCAAGTTATTTACAGTAACACAAAAACCTTTACTTATTTAAAATCAGACCCCTGAAAAGAATGAAAGATCCCTTAAAGGGACACTGTGAAATCGGGAGCAGCTCCCTCGTACTTTTCATGCTGCATTCGCGTGAAACCGGGCAGACCGACGACATCCGCTGCATGTAAAGTTATCACCAGCCTCTATGTGAAGACGTGGTCCGTCAGTTACAGTGACATCAGTCCACATCTGATTTGTTGTCATGGCGATGTCGTATTGTTTTCCCTGACCCATGTTTTACCGTCTTTCGCTCGGCTTCATTGATTAAAATGACATCTGGTTTGTTACCAACGGCCGTCTGCCCGACTGCACGTGAACCCAGCATCAGTGAGACGCTAGTCTCTCCCCTCTCCAGCGCGGTGAGTTTTCAAAGGCATTAGCTCGAACTGAGCTGAAAACGCAAAAACATGGCGATACGTCATGGCAGCCTTCACCGAGCCGCCCCGCTCCATGTGTAAATGAATGATACGAACGGCAAATTTAGAACTTAGAGGAGCACTTCAGTTTGTTGATGGGAGTGATTACTGATTAATGAAAAAACACTTTTGAACCAAATAATCAGTTTTTGTGAATAAAACACAGGAGAACTTACATAATATCCCTTTAAAACAGGTGCTATTCAAGCACTTTTTTATTTAGCTGAGCAAAAATGTTTCATGACAAGGCCACCAGCACCAGTAAAGTGACATCAACGGATTTTTAGAGTTAGTACACATTAAAACCCAATCAAAACTAAAGTACAATAAATAAAACCAAACATCAACAATAGCTTTTCAGAGAAGTTACATCAAATACAAATGTCACTTCTTGTTAAACAATACACTTCAGCCACCATATAAGCTTGACAACTTTTCCACAACTTTTAATGAAAATTATCTGAACTTTGATCTTGTTTGCCTCTGACCTTTCAGAGCTCAGCCAATGAGATAACAGCTCTATGTAACGTAGTCATAAGCTACATACAGAGGAGGAAGAGAAACTACTAGAAAACTACATTAAAACCACCTAAAAAACAGATCATGATCTCTATAAGAAGAGTAATACGTGGTGAAATGCCAGCAGTCAGATCAGAGCAGCAGGTTGGTGAAGGGCAGTTTACAAACAACCGTTAAGCTAAATACAAGCTAATGCTAGCTTAGCTGTTTGTTTACATTCCAATCAGACGCTCCGAGCTCCGTCGCGTCTGTTCAGCACCTCTACATCCTACCTGGCGGTGGGTGAAGCACACGTTTCTTATCTGAAGTGGAGGTACATGTCTCTCCAGCGCTCGAGTTGCCTTGTCGGATGCCTGTCAGCGTTGTGTTTTTACCTGTGTGGGCGGAGGTGTGTCTGCTGCTCTCCTCACTTTCTGTCTGCAGATCAGGCTGCTGCCTCCTACGGTGATTAAAAACGCTTAAAAAGATTAAAAAAGGCTGCGTTGTTACTGTTTGTCTGCAAAACTGGAAAAGGAACTTAAAAACTGCAATGAAGCCATTGACTTCGATGTTAAATAAGCTGCAAAAACTCTCTGGCAGACGCCACATCCGGTTTCGGCTCACAGCGCCACAGTCTGGTCAGATGGGCTGAAAAGCAGCCATGTTTTCTACTAACTCATCTATGCAGCTGCGCCTGTTTCTGCTACATAGATCATCATGAAAAATGTTTATGTCGATAAAACATGGCAAAAAAATGTCAAAAATGTGTCATTAGCACTTTAAAGTTAAGGTCGGGTTTGTCATCAGCACTTTATTTTGACCTTTATCTGATTTTTTTGTGTTCATTTCTTCATATTAGCCTTTCTTACCTTGTTAGCCAATTTATTGTTCATCCATTAAAGAGGAAGACTGCAGTTCATGACTCATACTGATATTGCTTTACCTACTGTCGTGAAGACTGGCTTTGCACAATAGTTCTACACACATACTTTGTGTATTCATAAATATGATTCTGTGTTTTATTGCTTTGTAATGCCCATTGTAGAGGGTTGTAAATTGTAACTAATCAAAATAATAAGCATTTGAAAGCTTTCTAGTAAATATTCCATCCCGTGTTCAACCACCTGTTCCTTCAAAAGAAATGTCTATTTTCAGGAAGCAAAAACAAGGTCTTTGTAGCATGTAAGCATTACTAAAACCAGCATAGTTGCACTGTGATATTAGCATTACCACTTTGACAATAATATACGTAAATTAAAACAAGTACTGTACTTTAAAATAAGTTGAGGTCTAATCACATTCTACCTAAAAAAAATTACATTTCACAGTATAATATAGAATTAATGTCAGTTTGTGTGTGTGAAATTACAAGATTTTATCAGACCGCTCTTCAATAATAATGATTAAAAAAAAAAAAAAAAAGATTATAATGATAATCATTCCAGGTGCTCGTGATTTGTGTTCGTAAATGATAATTTTTAAAGGTCATTTTAGAAATACATTATACCAAATTCACACTAACTCATTGTGTATGCTCTCAAACCGATCTTAAGATTAAAGAATGATTAACTTTATATATAATTCTACATTTATAACAGCATCATTATTATTGTGTTCATCTTTATCTGTAAAGATTGCCCATATTATTCTATATCAAAATGCCCTGCGCTAAACTACATAAACTGTATATAATTACTGGACGTAGCTTCCGGTCTCTTCTGAATAGAGAAATGTGAAGCCAGTTGGGCGTGTCTTACCGTCGCCATCTTGCCGTGTCACGTACGTCGTCACTCCAGGAAAATCCTATGGGCCACCGCCGCGGGACAAATGATTGACAGCTGACGTACTGTGGGCTAAACGCTAACTGAGCTAACACGAAACCAAGAGGAGCTAACAAAGATAAGCCCCCTAAGCGGCATGGTTAAGGTAAGACATGCTTAGACTTGCAATTCGCTGACTAAACACCGCCGTTGTGCGACTCTGTAACAAACTGAGACCTTATTAAGAGCAAAGAAGGAGCTAACTAGGAGCCTCCGGTCGGCAGGCGGAGCTTCCGGTCTGTCATAAGGACACGCCCTTAATTATGTGTAATTTGAAGAATAAATAACATCTAAACGATGAGTTATAAAAATTCCCCCCCTCACAGTTGACATGAAGGTAAACTTGACCTAATAAACCTAATATTTTTTGACCAGGCTGTAAACCTGTTTATTTCTGCTGTGAAGTCGGCGTTTTTAACATGGGAGTCTATGGGGATTTGCTCGCTCTTGAGCCAGCTCCCAGCGGATGAAGGGAGGACACTAAATACAATGCGGAAGAGAGCTCACTGTTCTGAGGCGGAGTTTGCCCCTGGCTAAACTACATAAAATGAAAATTTAACATATTAATTTATATCTAATTTATATCTATTTATAATTTATATCTATTTTCTCACCAGATTTTTGAGGCAAAGGACAATAAACCTGAAATTGTCCTCACAATACTGGAGTCTGGATACTTGCTGGTATGTCAAGGGGAAGACAGTCTGGTAAGAAAACTATTTGGTCAGATTAACCTATTGTTTTTCTCATATTTTCTGTGTTTCGAAAGAATTGCCTCCTCTGTTGTTTTGTTGTTGAAGATATTACCTTTTTTATTGGTTGCATGAATACAGAGAAATCTGTTGTACCTGCTCTGCAGGAGACAGCAGCTTATTTTGATGTTTACAAACACTTGACATTTCAGCTGAAGACTAAAACAGTTACAAGTCCATTCAGACACTTTATTGCAAAGGCATAGCAGTCTACCTTTTTAAATTTTTTAAATAATTCTGTGCGCACAGAGTTAGGCTACGGGGAATTATCTGGACTCTTTAGGCTGCTGCTTTGAATGTTATCTCTACAATGGAATTTACATTATATCAATTGTTTTCCCTTTCAGGGAACATTGAACCGAGTTTGGGTGATTAACACTGTTGGCTCAAACATATATTCTTGATGGGGCACACACATACATCAACATAACCTTTGCCTTTTATCTTTCATAGTTGCAGTGTTATGTGAATGTAAAGAACCCTTAAACATCATGAAAGTATTTTTGTTTTTTTTATTTAGCCTTTTACATTAAAGAGCATCAGCAGTAAGACATGATTAATGATTTCATGAACATTTTGATAGTGTGTAAGAAAAATTTTTATGGACAATTGAAATCAGCTAAAGGAAATTCACCCTCAGAATTAGCTTTAAACGATTATTTTTAAACGATAATCTATCGTTATTTTTTCGATGCATCGATTAATCTAACGATTCCTTTTTACTCATTCGCTCGATTCGATTCGATTATCATTATCTCCTCATAAATTCAGCAGCATTTATAACTATAAGATCAAAATGTAAAAACATGATAAGGCAGGGGAGCCAGCAGCCTGTCATGGAGTTTTTCATGAACCAACAGAATGAAAATTTATTTGAAAACACGACTGAAAAGCAGCTTTAATTCTTTCATTTACATGAAAATAATAATAAAAACATTATTGAAAAATATGTCATTAAACTGAGATTAAGCAAGACAGATATTATTTTCCAACAAAAGAAATGAAGAAAGAAACATTCAGATTGAACATCTATATTGAACATGTCTAGCTTCCAGAAAAATGCATCTTCATCTTTTTCTTTTATCTTAATACGGGTGCCAACACTTGAAATGAAATTAAAAATTCTTTATTTATCCCAGAATACACACAAACATTACCAACAGAAAACACACAGGGAGAACGACTTTAATTACATTTAGTCAGAACGAGACAGCTCCGGCACCAGCTCAGTTCACACCCACGGCCAGCAGAGGAGCTCGTGCTAATCTGACCGTCTCAAAAGCCTGGCGTGTCTAAGACATGGCGTCGATCTCACGGAAGTTGTCTCATGTCTCATTAGGCTTCGGATTCGCCATCCCTTACATCCCTATACCTTATGATGATGGGGCCTTCACTGCCTTACACTTTGGAAACTTGCAAGAGCCACTTGCGGAGATCGCGCCGCCTCTTTTTTTAGTCTAGTCGCATGGCGCCGCCATCTTTTTTTGGTCTGACGACGCATCGGACGCTATTTTGCGTCGACGTATTTTTTGCGTCGACGAATCGTCCCAGCCCACTCAAATGATTTAACTTTATTTTCCACTTACCCTGATGGTGAGCAAGACCCTGACCACTTTTTTAATATGTCAAATGCAGCCGGAGATCAGGACGACTTCTCGTTTCCCCCCAATGAGTCGTCAGGGTCCAGCCAAAAGGTCCAAAAAGCCACAAACAATTTCAATATTCCTCCATACTGCTCACCCATAATCCTATGTCCTGAGGGGTAGCGCCAAATTTACTCGAAACACGCATTTACTATATTTTTAGAGCCTTAAAGGGAGTATTGTTTACATCCATGTAGCGCCACATGCCGGTCACGAAACTACGGAAGCCTCGGCGTTCAGAGCCTACTCTGCCGATAATATAACGTAGAAGAGAAATTCACTTTTACATTTGGTGAGAGCGCGAGAGCCTAACAAACCAGGACAAACACAGGAGGGGTTGGATATTCATCTAAAAGAAAGAAAGAAAGAAAAAGAGAACGCGCTGATCTCGTCTGCCGTGGCTTCCGTAGTTTCGTGAACGTGCATGGGCGTGCTTCCTAGGCATGCAATGTAGTGTTGTTTAGACTCTAAAAATATACAAATGGCTAGTTTCAAGTAAATTCTGGACGCTACCCACTTAGGACACTTGGGCTACGTTCACACTCAAGTAAATCACCTGAACCGATCTTTTCGCTCAAATTGACCCATATCCGATCTCCTCTACTTGTGAACAGCACAAGTCGCATTGAATCTGACATTTCTGGTCGGATCAGGCCACTTTCAAATGTGGTATTAAATCGGATACATATCCGATCTTTTGAAGCACTCATCTACGGCATCGCATTTTATCCGACCACTTCTCTGAGATCGAGACAGAGCCTTATTTCTCACCAGATGAGACAGAAACGGAATGTAAACAATGGACGAACAGTAAACATTTTTCTGGCTCTATTGAACGAAACCTGAAACAATGAAGGGGGAAACTTTTTTGGTCCAGCAACCAGGTGGAAGGTGAGTGAGACGGTGTGCACGCGCGGAAACGCGTCGCTGTGGATGAGGCCAGAAGAGGAAAGGTGTGTGAAATGTGTCCGGCTGAGAAAGGCACGTTAACCGCAGCAGGTAGAGAAGAACCGCAGTGATAAATGTGCAGAACTAAAATAAAGCCGCTGCTCTCCAGCATGACGCCCCCCGCGCGCGCTCAGTAGGCTAATCGGCTGACACTTATATGAGTTTATTTCCACCGCAGCTAAGTGCTTGGTGACATCATACCTGTGAAGAGATCTGATTCCCTCAGAACATCTGATCCGAAACATCCTCATCCACCATCCTGCTCCACGCTGCATCTACACACTCCTCTCAGCTACACCTCCTACACATGTAGCAGCAACTTTCAACACACAGACGTCATCACAAATGCGTTTGTCTTCTACCTCCGTCGTCACAAAACCCGCTCATACATTTCCGACTCCGCCACAAATTGCTTTCAACGTGAGTCCGCAATGCCGGTAACCTCCATTTTGTTTGCATTGTTTCCATACCACCGTTTGTGCGTGTGTCGTTCATGTTTAACTGAGCATGCGTGTCACTTCAGAAGCATGAGCTGTTCATATTGCAGTCGGCGACAGGCCACATTTAGAAATGTAATGTGAACACCCACACAAAAAGATCGGATCTGACAAAAATCGGAATTGAGCATTAAGACCTGCAGTGTGAACGTAGCCTTGGATTACATGGGACAAGCAGTATGGAGGATATCGGCTCGGACCCTGGCGAACTCCATTAGGGGAAACGAGAAGTTGTCCTGATCTCCGGCTGCATTTACATATTAAAAAGTGGTCCAGAGTCTTGCTCACCATCAGGATAAGTGGAAAATAAAGTTAAATCATTCTAGGGTGTACTATTCCTTTAAAGCCAGTGTTGGTAATCCTGTTCAGACACCTTTTGCTGTACTGGTGAAATGGTCCTTTCATCCTACAGTAGTCAATACATCACGTAAAAGGAAGGAAAAAGTCAGACCTCTGTAAGAGCTGCCATTCTGTGAAAATTTTGACCAACCCCTCCATTCACACCAAAAGGCAGAAATTCGCAATGGATAGAAAGAACAAATTGATCCCTTTATGTTTCGTCTCTGTCCCGCCCATCTCACCGTCCCACATTAATCAATCAGCATGTAAGTGAAACAAGTGTTTCGTATATTTTCTCCCACATTAGCTTCTGAACTGGGCTAATAATACCTGGTCAGCCTGCAGAGTAGCAAAATAATACAGTGTTTGCAGCTGCCAATAGTTTGATATTAACACTTTGTAGTCCATAATGAGTCCTCCTTCAATCTTTTTAAATTCTTTTTTTTTTTACATTTTTTTTATATTTATTTGTAGGGAGGATGAATATGTGTGCGTTATTTTAGGAATAAGGTATTGTTTTTTTTTTTTTTTTGGTGATCATGTATTGATTTAAGAGGGGAGGAGGAAGAAGGGTGAGTGTGTTTTATTTTTTGGGTTTTCTTTTTTTGGGGTGAACTGTGGATTTTGATATATGAAGATGTAGAAGAATTGTGTTGAGTGTGGAAGAGGAATAGATAGAATTTTGGGTAGGATGGTGTGTGTAATTGGTGGTTGGGTCTATGGCTCTCTTTGTTTGGGGGGTCAGGGTGGGGCATTGCCTTCTTTGGCTTTCTCTTGTGCTGGTCCTGGGCCCCTTGCTCTTGGCCTCTGCTCTGCGTCGCAGTTTCGGTCATGGTCCCCTGTCTCTCCCCTGAGCCGGCTTAACTCGGGACCTCCCCCCCGCAATCCCTCCCCTCCCACGCTTTTCTCTTTTTTTTCTTTCTCTTAATTGAATGTTATTATTTTCAACCCCCTACCTCCACCTCCCATATTAAAACATCCACTACTCTCTTATTTATTAATTATTATAAAATAAAAAAAAATATAATAAAATAATTTATTTTTTTTTATTAAAATATAAATTAATACTAAAATTTTTTTTTTTTCATTCTTTTTTTCAAACCCCGCTTTTTCACTTCCTAAATAACTGTTTTGGACATAGGAGGTTTGCACCCGACAGCAGCGTTATGATACTTAGCCCACCTGAAGGTCCTCCTGTAGGGGAATGTTAGTTTTGTTTTTCAACAAAGACCTTAGAATGTTGTTTAGGGCTTTCTGTATAGAAGCAACAGTTGACTGTGTAACCCTGTGTTCACACCGGACGCGAATAAAATTATTTGCGCAAATGGATTACATGTTAAGTCAATGTACAGGCGCGAATAGACGCCCCTTTGCTTGGCGCGGCGCGTTTGACGCGAATTCGCAGCGCGACGAGCCCCAAACGCGCGTCTAACTCGCGTGAATGTAGCGTTTTACTTGCACGAATGAGGCGTTCTATTCGCGCGTATAGAGCGTATTTTGTCTATTCGCTCGAGTTGAAAAAATTGAACTCAAGCGTTTTTGATGCGCAAACAACCCAGCCCCGTCATTGAAAATGAATGAGACGTGATGTGAATGGACCGGCTCACTGCTCTCTTCAATAGTAAAGAAGGGGAAAGCACTTTTGACAGATAAAATCACAAAGTGCTGCACACAAAAGCGGTGGAATAATACCATAAATGTAGGTCTGAAAACCCGGGCAGACAAAACCTCATTTACCAAAAGCTGCAGATCTCTGCAGCCGGTGTTTGACAGGGTGAAACGTCACAACGCCGACACTGCCGCAGGAACCGGAGTTCCCGGGGGAATATGCAGCTCTGTCTTCGCTACATAAAGTAATTGAGGTTGTTTGTATAATTCAACATGAGTAAGGGCTGAACGATTATGGAAAAAATTATGATCATGATTATTTTGACTGATGTTGAAATCACGATTAATACACACGATTATTCATTGATTTTATAAAAAGTGTTTATTGAACCACATAATTCAACTTCAAATATAACGTTTGAAAAAAATTAAACCGAAAATTAATTATAAACTAGTAAAGGAGTAAAATAAGAATATTATTCAAAATAATAATAGCAATAAAAATGAGTACTAAGTCTACATGCATTCCTGTTCTATACTCCCTGCAGTTTGCTTCCTATCGGTCCACCAGTCTGTTCACTTCAGGATTGATTGTTTTTCTTCGATTACAGTGTTTTTATGATTGTGAAAAGGCAAAATTGAAATCCCGATTAAAATTCAATTAATTGTCCAGCCCTAACATGAGTTGTGGTCAGACTAGTGTAGTATTCAGTTTGGTCAGAAGATGACGCTCCAGTACCAGGAGTTCAGCCTCAGCAGATGTAAACAAACACACGCTGTGTGTGTTGTGGTTGTGAACCGGATAAAAGCAGCAGGAAAGTGGACAGTTACGAGTTGCATTTAATCAGTTGGTTAAATGTTGAGAGGTGGAGGCGAGGAGACGGCAGAGACTCGTTAAACTGAGCTACAATAGCTAGCGACAACAGCCATGTTTTTTTTTGCTGGAAGTGGTTGGACATTTTGGTGGAAGCGCCAGCTAGCTGACTGAAGTGACTGACAAGTGACAAATCATGTGCGAAATTAAGGGTTTTATTCGCTCGTATGATACGCTTCATTCACACGTATTATTTGCTCCATTTACGTGAAAAAACCGCCCGAATCAAGCAAGTCAACATCCATCATTTGCGCGTTGAAATGTAGGCGCGTACGCAAATGGACGCCTCCGGTTTGAACACGGGGTAAGTGTATCCATTTTCTCTCTCTCTCTCTCTCTCTCTCTCTCTTTTCTTCCCCTTTTCTCTCTGTTCCACCTCCTATCATTTCTTCTTTTTAACTTTCATTTCCCTCTTGTCAAACCCAGCAATATGATGTAAAATGCTGTTATAAACAAATGCTTAATTAAAGAAATAAAATTAATAAACACAGGATATTAAGAGGAGCCTCGTTTTCATAAAGCTCCAAGCTAAAGCAGCCAGATCATTATTCTGCTTGCTACGATGCTGGACAGGACAAGTTAGTAGAGAAAAAAAAAAAAGAAGAAAGAAAAGAAAAAAAGAGAGAAAAAAAAAAGATACCGTGGATTGCAAAATTAAAAACTTGTTTCAAATCCTTGTGACTGCTGTGGGGGCGTTGGGGCAGAGCTGCGAGCTGACTGGCTTCAAACTCCTACTGCACATGTGTGTGCCTAGTAGTGAAGAGAGCAAGTTAACTGGCCTTAGACTATCGTCAGACCAGCGGAGCAATGGATTAAATAAACCAAATTGGTCCGAGGAGTGTTTGAGACGCAGGAGATTGCTGCATAAAGAAGATCTCACCCACCATTTCTGGTTTTATCTGTCCTCTCTTCCTGGGTCACAGCAGCAAAGCGTTTCCCTCAGTGGTAAAACAACGCTGAGCTTCACGAGTCACCCCAGTGCCTAACAGCCTCCATAACTCATCATGCCCACAAAAAATAGAATTAAAAAAGAATCCCTTGACTACCCTGCGATCTGCCCACACCTGTGTAATCTACTGTGCAGTGGGGTTTTTTTCCCCTCCACAAAGAGGCTGCAGGACAAGTGAAAGGCAGGTTCTTGTAGGAAAAGTGTGGACACGATGTCCAGAGAAACTTGAATTTGTGCGTCCTGCAAAAACGCACATATTCACCATGTTGATATTGCTGAAGCCTTAGCCTGCCATAAACTGATCTGACAGCCGCTGGCTTTTGGACTCATTTACCTTAATCGACGTCATGTGTCACGTGGTTCAAAGAGTCACGTTTTTGGAGTAATAAATCGCTGTTGAGCTAAATTGAGTCTAATTATACATGAAAACATTTACAAAACCTTTTATTCATGTGACAGCGCCCCTCAGACTTTTTAAAAACAGTTGATTGTGGAAAATTCAACCTGAAAGATGCTCTTTAAATATCAAGAAAGGTGCAAAATTATCTCCAGATCTTTTTGATACTGTATAAAAATATGAATCTGCGCTTCTAACGAAAGGCTTAGAGAGAGAGGTCACATGCTGACATATTCTTCTGAAGAGCTTGACATTATGTTCTAATCCAATGGGATTTAACTGCATTGTTTTGGATGGGTCAAGCTAAATATTCTCAGATCTGAATGTTACGTAGAAATTTGTCAGGCTCAAGCAAAATTAATCAAACTAGATAAATGGAGAGCTTCTTTGATAATTTGAGCTAATGTTTTAATGCTCAGCTTTACCTTATAGAAACTTACATGCCTTGATTGTATTTCTATTTTATGTGACTCATAGAATACAGTATGTATGGATTTGATAACTAATTTCCAATTCATCGCATGGGTTAGTTGACAGCTATGTAACATTGAAATGACTTGTGCTCTCTGGCCCTATGATACCAATACCATTGATAGGGTAAAAAATGACTAAAGTCCGCCCCAAAAGACTGTAAACTGATGTTTTTTTTAAGCTTTGAGAGGTTGCCCTTCTCCTTCGAACACATGTATCTCATAGATTTCTAGTACTTATTGTGGCACTCAAAAAAAAAGTTTCCTCAGACCTGCGGACAACTGAAATTTCTGATTAATAGTGTTCTGGCAGGAGACACGGCTATCTTGCTGTGCCAGGCTGACAAGTCAGACGTATATTCAGGTCAAACTGAAGACTGTCACTGAGGATGATGGACTGGTTTATTATAGTCTGGTGGAGTCAATGCTCAGTAATTTTTTGTACAGAGATGTTAAACCTATTAGCTTTGATAAGGTCTAAAAGAAACTTTTCAAATTGTCTGACATGTATGTGATAAATTAGAAATAATCAAAAGGTTACAGAGAAATGTTGACAGTCTTATCAGAATATACCTAATAATCAGGATGTTCATCCAGAACATGCACCAAATAGATTGTTTAAATAAAACAACAACAACAAAAAAGCATTATTTTTATTTTTTTGTTTTTGTTTTTTTAAAAAGCTGATCACTACTAATCAGACCAGAGCCAACAATCCTTGCCAACAACAACAACAAGAGTTAAGTTTTTATAACACTATTGGACAAAACAATTATTTTTTCAAGTTATTGAAGCAAATCTCTGTGTTGGTCAATAAAGAAAGCACACCCCTTTTAAAAACACCAACGTTTAGTAAATCAAGACTTGATTTTAAAAAATCCTGTTACTTATTAAAATTAGGCAAGTGGCTCTTCAAATAAACAAAAGCATATGACTTTTTACACGGGTACTTCTTCCTTCCTAATTGCTATGAAAGTAGTGCTAATATGCTTAGTTTTTCTACCCTCTTGAGGTATTTTGGCATAGTTTTTGATGGAAAAAAAATTACAGTGTAATATGTGTTATGTTTGATTTAGGTTGTAAAGGTTGTATTTATTATTTTCACACTTACCAGAATAAGAACGGGCCAAATGATCGTTTTATTACTGTTATTATTTCTGGATATCCAAAACCTAAGAATAAAAAAAGTTGTGCTTTTTTTCACAGGATTGTTAATCTTCATCTAGATTGGAAGCAAACAACTGGCATAGTAAATGATTCAGACATTTTTCCTGGTCATCAAACTGTTTCCTTGCATCCGGTGGATAGGGAGCTGTATTTATTACATTACTTTATGAAAATTTACTTACTTTATCGTTCCTGCAGTTTAAAAGACAATTTAATAGATTACCTAATTTTAGGTTTTGATTAAATATTATATCCAGTAATTTGTTTTCAGAATGTGTCAAATGAAGAAATTCTTTTTCTTGTAGAAAAAGTATTTTACACAGAAAATACAGAACACTTTTTTGCAAAAAATATTGTGCACTGTTTTCATAGTATTTGAATGAGATGTCTGTGCCCTTCAGGAGCATTATATTGCCTTAGTCTGTTTTGAAGATGTGTATTATAAACACTTGGTTGGGAAAGATGATGCTCCAGTATAGTAGATGGTACAGAAAATTCTTTTTGATGAGAGTGACACGTTATTTGGGAAGCCTAAATACATTTTCTATTAAAACCAACATTAATGAACTCACACACTAAGGTTGATTTTACTTATCGCGTTTACCTACTTTTGTAAAAAAGCTTATCATGAAACTCTTCAGCTAAAGTTACTGAGTAAATGGAGACCCCTGCAGACAGATTTAGGTAACTTTTCCCCCTACAGTTTCATAAGAATATAATCCTCCCTTTTTTCAGCTTAATATTTCAGTTTCACAAATCAATGAGTGCATGTCAAGCTTCTTTGAAATGTGTTCAATAAGAGAAGTGACAACATGATCAAAATTCAAAGCATTGAAGTGTTTTTGATTATCGGCCTGCAATATCTTATACTGTTTTAATACTAACACATCTAATGTTCAAATTCCGAGTTTGCTAAAGATGTCTAACATTATTTGTTTTTCAGGATACAATCACTTTGCTGTTACATGCTCTTGAAGTGCAACAGAAATCTGATAGTCTGTTGTTTCGATTGACTGTGAAGGTGAGTCGTGAGATGCACTTTAATCCTTTAATGGCTTGTTTCTATTTCAAGGTCCATCCACATGTTAATTTCCTTGCAAGATCAAGAGTACTTTTTTTATTATACCATAACAAATTAAACTGCCTTATACAGGGTTTAGAGTATTACATTTCATTGATTGTATACAAACCATTTTTTATTAGAATTATTTTTTTTGCTATATTTGTTTTTTGTCTTGTTTTTTTTGCGGAAATGCTGATTGCACAAAGTAAACATACAAACCACCAGTTGTGTTTTCATCGGCACAGTTGATTGACAGATACAGATTGTTTGTGGTTTTATGGATTTCTGCAGGGAGAGTGCCGCATGATGAGGATGCAGTTTGATGGAAGGAGCAGGGCAGAAGCCATAAATGAGTGTTCAAGTGCGGTGGAAAAACTAAGGGAGTATATTCCTGTCACCACTCTGGATGATGCTTCACTACATCTGAATCAGCCCCCCACTGTGGTTCCCGCACCAGCGACACAGGTTGCTGAGCTTACATCACAGTAAATTCATCTGTATCAGAAATGGCACAGACACATCTATCAGTTTACTGTGTTCTCCACATATTACCCTGAAAAATCCTAGATATAGTCATGTGACAAAGGTGGGAACTTAAAGGTGAGAACAGATTAATACTTGCATGTAAAGTAAATACGAAAAATTAGACTGACTTTTTGTTTTACCTTCTGGAGTTTTAATCTGTCGAAATATGATTAAAATAGTTTATGAAGCCATTTATGGAGCTGTATTTTATCATATAAATGTATCATCCTTATGTAAACTGCTGAAAAAGAAAAGTTTAGCTATCATCAATATTAAAACGTATCGTCTCAATAGTGGTGAGCCTTATCAGCACTTACTATATTTCCTCACTAGATGGTGCTATTTACAACACTCATATTCTTAGAGGTGACATTACAACGACAGTAGGATGAGTGAGATAGACTATATAATAGACATGAATCATTAGCCAATCCCACAACAAGGTATGCCCAATCAGAAAAACACTCGTGGAAAGGAACGTAGCAGTTATGTAATATCTGTGTGAATATAGTAATTAGACTGCCATAGCCCTTATCTATGCCTTATACAGTTAATATGTTATTGAACTGTTGAGTACTAAATTTAGAAAAAATTTAAAATTTAAAATTATAATTTAAAAACAAAGCTAAATATATCACATTAACATTTCAGCTGTTGAAATTTACCCTCTGTGGGTAACATAGCAGACTCTAGGTATAAGATGCTTCTCTTTCATGATTGTAAATGCCATTTAAAGTAAAATGTTATGATTAATTACAAATTGGAATCTGCGCAAAATGTACACCCAGCTGTAGGCTTTCAGAGCATAAACCATGGAGGTCTGAGAAAAGGGTGGACTTCACCATGGGGCTGAATTTGACCTTTAAGGGACATACACATTGAAGAAGTTCACAGTGAAGATAAAAGGACTTTGAGGGGTGGAAAATTTTCAATTAGTAATGAGGCCATTGATTGGTCTCTCAACACTATGGTTTCATGCCATGCCTGTCAAATCTATTTTCTTTTTTTTTTTTTTTAATTTTGTGTGTCATCCTGTAGCAGCAGACATGTCAGGAAAAGACTGTGGGGACTGAGCATGAGGCTGTCCAAGGAGTCGTGTCCATCAAGCGTCTTACCCAAGTATGGCTTATTAAACTGAGATACACTGAGCAGCAAGTCATCTAAAGACAACTTGCATACAATTAATGACCACTATATATGTAGTGTACATCTTTATGTCAGTCCTATCAAGGCAGTATTATTTTGTCGTGCTTTTTTCTATGGCTCTCATTTGGATTTAATGAAACTAGGAGTTCTCATTTGAATAGTTTTTCTTTTTAAAATGTTTCTCAGATGTTCTCTTGATGTCCCTACAGCACTTCTTGGGGGAGACTGCTGTGACTCTTCCTCAAATATATCATGACAGTTCATTGGCACAAGGTGACTTGGAGCCCATCCTGCGTGCTTGCCTGCTGGATCCCTGTTTCCATGCATTTGTAGACAGAGTAGAGGTGGAGCTGAGGAAACTGCTTGAAGAATGAATCATTTTAACAACAGTTGAAGGCAGCAAGGTCAAGTCAGTAAAATGGGATTTCACTGTTTGTTGAGGGTTTTTGTTTGTTTTGCTGTTGGACAGTTTGTGTAGGCAGTGCCTGTTGGTGGTGCAGTGTTTCAGGCTGTGCTTGTTGCGTTTTCGGTAAAGCTGTCTTTCATAATTTCACATGGTATTTGGCTAAAATTGAATGAATTAGCCATCATTTAAATGATTAAATAAACACACACAATGACATCTGGAATTTTCCCATTTTTTATTCAGAAAAAAAAATATTGGTCTCACTCATATGTTTGATCGTGGCTATATACTCTGGTCCCTCAGTTCCTAAACTTAATTCAGGTCCATTTCCACCGCAACACACATGGATACATTTTATTGAAAGAGGAGTCATGCAGCTACAGCAGTGAATTTTGCTATGCCAGCTTCCAAGTGATCCCACAATATTAAAGCTTCACTGAGTAAAACAAACTGCCCTCCATATATCTATTTAAGAATACATATTGCATAGGATTATAGCCATGCTATACAGTTAAAGAGAGAAAAATAGAAAATAAAGTCAATTAAAGAAATTGGGAAATATAAAAAAAATATTTTTTACAGATTTCCTATCATTTAAACACTCATACTTCAACACATACAAGACACCTAAGTTACTCTGGAAAGAAAATGTAAATAATACACATATCCTTTTTCAGATAGTTAAACACACAGTAGTCATTTTCTGTAAGCACTCTCAATTAAATTTGAATACTGCCAGTCATTGAAGCCCTTGCTTCACAATAAAATTTCTTTTAAAAGTAGACATCTTGTCACAAATCAAATAGTTAAATGTCAATGATATGCTGTACAAATTTTCAACAATAAAAACTATATATATAAATATATATATATAAATATATATATATATATTATATATATATGTATATATATATATATATGTAGGGATGACTCCATAAAAAACATATTTTGGATGCAAAAAAAGCCACACGAGGGATAACAACAGAAAATGTCTATTCTGAGTATCCTATTGCGTAATTATCTTGCATGCATTGTACATGATATGTAATACAAAAGGGATCACCTCATTTGAGGACATGATAAAATTATTAAAGGAGACATCAACAGCACATTGAAAATGTGTACACTTTCGATTCGTGTTGGTTTAGTCATTATTCGTCATCCTGAAATCTCCACGTAAGACTGAATAAGGCATGCTTAAGACAGCCATTATGTTCTTTTTGTTGCCAGTGTTATGCTGTTATTGTTTCTCATAAAATGAGACAGGATGTGCTTTTTTTCTTTTTTTTTTTTTTTTCAAAACTGCCTGGAGCTCTATCAACCTCTGATACTTTCATGTAGTCAAAAAATGCAGTTTAGCCATCTCATCTGTGGAGAGAAAATCAAGAGAAGGCGTGACTATGGATTATCCTCACAGTGAGTTCTATATTTAGTCCCCCAACCCCTACAACAGTGTCTTACTTGAGTAAATTGCTTATTTTGTATTCCTCTGGCGAATGTTTTTGTCCTTGTGGTTGTTTGTTGAATTTGTCTTCCTAAAAAAAAGAAAAACAGTAATGATTGTAACTACAAGGTAATATACAATTCAAATCACAGCAATCTGTTTTCATATAAGTTACATATGCAGCAATGCAGATATTAAGGTACTTACATGGGTCCAACTGGTTCATCATCTTTCACATGGGGAGAAACAAGACAAAAATAGCACACAGGTCAAGTGTCAGAAAAAAATATCAGGAAGATACTCATGTTGAATGTTTCAGCACATCTATTGCAAATAACTTTTATTTTGCCATTTTCACCTCTGCCTTGTCATTTTCTGGCAGGGATGAACAGCTAGGATGTGACATACTTCTTTCAGAACACTGGAAAATACAGTACTGTGACACTGGAAGCTTCTTACAACTATAATCTTACATAACAATGTTTTTGAAAGTTTTTGGATATAGTGCTGAAACATGACAACAACTGTCTTTAAAGAGTATACTTAAAGCCAAGCATTGTAAATTTAACCTCTTATTCTATCTGAATCTCATGGGGTTCTTGTTTATTTCAAATAAGCATATGTGTAGGAGGGTTACAGATGGCTCACTTGCAGCCATCTTTTAATTACAATCTGCAATTTCATAGTGATTCTGAAAGGGGCTGTTAATGTGATGAAGTGCCTGACTTGGCATTGAGATATGTTTCTCCTTAAAGCTTTCTCAGCTAAATGTTTCCTACAGTTGTACATAATTATCTCAGTGGGACAAAGATAAAGTTGTCACCACAGGGCAGTTCAATAAACATCACAGACACAATTCAATAATTAAAGTATAGCATGACTAACCAGTGGGTATTGTTGCATTAGTTAAGAATTAGTTATAAACCTTGGAGTCAGTAAGGTGATTGGTGTTTTGCAAACAGATGAAATGTGTCAACAGGTAAGTTACCATTCACAGTGAGATATTTTCCATGCAATTATTAGTCTGGGATAAGCATCATCATCAGCATTCCATGGCACTAAAATGGAGCAACTCATGGCAGTTATAATGTTAGACAAAGAAATATGGGTCAGTGAGGAAGAGGCGCATCCGTCAGAAAAAACAACCGTTTCCACACCTCACATATGTCCACCACAAGTTTACTATTGTAACTGAAGCACAAAAACATAAAACAGATTTTTACTGTGTGAAATCAGTGGTTTAATATGACTGTAGCATATCAAGTGACTGCATCAACTAAAATTTTTACATTGAGATAAAATAATATATATATTTTGCTCAAGTTACATAACAGTTAGCTGTTACTTAACTAGTTATCACACAGCAAAGTCTGTCATTTCAGTTTTGAGACACAGGATAGAAATGTCAGCCTCTGCATTAGAGCCTTTGGCTATGGAGTTAAAAAGTGTTCCAACACAGCTAAGCCATCAAGAGACCAGAATTTATAACGCACACAGACAGGGGCCAAAACCTCTGGGAACAGGAGGATGCTGAAAGGAGATTTCAGAAAGGCTGTGCTTCATGAGCTGGGAGTCCTCAATCCTGATTTGAATGGCATAAACATGGCAAATATAATCTACCTTAATCGCTTTATTTTTTGGTAGATGAAACCAAACTCGAGGCCATGGACAAAGCTTACCTCAAGGCTTACTGATGTGTATGTCTGTGTGTTTAAATGCATGCTTTTTAAGCAAATGTAGTAGAACATGTTATTTGCTTTCAGAAGAATTATATAACTTGTGTTATTAATTGTACATGGAAACATTCCAGCTGCCTTTTTTGGTTGACGAAATAAGTACAATAAAAATTCTGAATTAATTGTACTGACAAATTCTTTTCTGGTAGTGAACTTAACATAAATTTATCACATAATATAAAACATCTGTTAACACCAACATTGGCTTTTGCCATAGTTAAAGTGTTATTATATTAACTGTGAAGAATCTTAATCTATTATGGATCCCATAAAACGATAAATATATTTCTTATATATTTCTTTCCGGTCACTCGAGCCCAATTTTGTAAATGCATATATAGCAACAAACAGAGGAAACATCTCATCTGAGAAATTATCTTCACTGCAGGCTTCTTTTGCTTAATATTATGTTCTAATTTAAATATTATTTTGCAACCTTCGGATGAAGTGTGATCACGCATGGATGTTTGTCTCTCGGTGTTGGTCTTGTGATGGGCTGGCAACCTGTGCAAGGTGTACCCCTACTTTGGCCCGATTACAGCCGGTTTAGGCTCCAGATCCACCTCTTGAGTAGGATTATGCAGTTAGAGATAATGAATGGATCTTTTGCCTGGACTAAGTGGATGAGAGGCAGAGGCTGTACTTGTGTAGTCTGTGTTAGAGTGCACCTCACAGCTGTTCATCCAGCTGCAGTGATTCACAGAGACAGAGCTGTTGCTTCACATTTTGTTTGTATGAATGTTGTATTCAGAAATAAAAAGATGACAAATCCTCAAGAATGGAGGTCAAACAGAATCTTTGGTAGCTGGCGATGCCTTTATTCTTTCTAGACATTGCACTTATCGCATGTGGGGCAGGTTATTTCATCTGCTTCCTGAAGCAGTCAAGTGCTCAATAATACCTGGCATTGATATTTTAGCATTTATACCATAGCAGTAAATGCTATCAGTTGGAGCAGGTAAAGTGTGTTACACATTATGACTGTTAGATTAAGAGAGTTATTGGAGATTCAAATTATGGTTGGGTGATAACAGATTAACATTTGAATCTCCGTATTTTAGAGCAAATGGTGATGCACACTGTGTATGTATGCACTTTCTATATTTTAGTTTTATATTTATATACAGTTCTGAAAATTATTCATACACTCCAATTAAAGGGGGGGGGGGGGGGATCAGCTGTCAGTGAAATAAGTTGAAACGGAGTAATAATGAATAAAAAAAATTAAATATTAAAAATGAACAAAAAATAAAACAGATAAACAAGCGTTTATCAAGGACACCGAAGCTAAAATTTTGCTGAGCAACACTTCAGAGGCAATCATTGCAATCGTGTTTTCTCTAATGTTCAGATAGACTTCCACACCCATTGACAGGTATTTTGGTCCACTGCTCATGGGAAAGGTGCTCTGATGTGTCTGGGACAGTTTTATTTGTTTTTTTATTATTATTATTATTATTATTATCATTTTCCCCCGCAGTTCAAAAGCAACGTTTTATTTCACTAAATTACAATTTTGTAATTTTTTTTAAATGAATTTTTAGTTTCTTTAGTGTCTTGTTATTTGAATTACTATTGTGAATCAAGCCTTTTCTTTAATTTGAGGGTATAGATAATTTTGAGGAGGGCTTTAAGTGCTATTCAGTACTAAGTTTCATTTTACTGTCAGCCAGCATCAGCTGTTAACATCCATCTGAATATGCTGCTGCTACTGACTGAGCAGGAGAAACATAGAAGTGTCACTAAAAATGAAGTCATCATGGTGCTAGAGCTATTTTGGGGACTTTCTCCTGCAGAAAGCAACCAAAGTTTGGCTAAAAAAAAAAGTTTCAAGATATCTTGCAAAATGCTTTGTGGGAAAAAAGTTTGCAAATTGCTAAGTCAGTAACAATGAGAAGTGAGTGAGTCTGCTGCTCATCAGGTTTGCTCACAGCTCTAGTAAGAACTGTGAGCCCTTGTAAGACTGTGCAGTGTGTGTCAGATGATTGGTACAATCACAGGTCAAGCTTTACGCAGGAAGCAGGTAATCTCCATGATGTCAACATCTGTCACGATGAGCAGTGTTTTTTCATTGGATAGGTTATCTAAAACTTAAGGGTGCAACAATACATGTATTCACATCGAACCGTTCAAAGGTGTGTATCAAACCATGAGAACTGTGTATCGATTATCGAACAATACAGAATTTTAAAGTTATTCTATCAACTTGTCTTCTGAAGATGAGCTCGGTGTTTAAAATCTGCGTTTAACAACTTGTTCAGCTACATTCAGGTCTGGCATTTGAATTATTTTTGGTTTTAATATAAAGTATGACCCTGATGGAAAGCAGCTGTGGACAAAAGCCAACAGCTAAAAAATGTATAAAAATTTTTTTTTGTATTGTTAAAATGTAGAACCGTGACACTTAAGTATCAAACCAAACCAAACCGTGAATTTTTTGTATCGTTGCACCCTTACTAAAAATTTATCAGTATAAATACAGTTTTGATAAACATAACAGTCATGATTGACCTTAATATTTTTTTTACATGTAGATATAAACACTTTATTAATCCCAATTAGTGGGCCAATTAGGAAATTCATTCTCTGCATTTGACCCCACCACAGGTTGAACTTGGGGGTGGTGGTTGGTGGGGGACTTTGGGGTCTACAGTGGCTTCTGAGTGCTGTGACTGGGACTCGAACCCGGGTCTGCCGCGCCAAAGCCCACGTCATTACCACTACGCTTCCCACTCCCCTATGATGGAGCGCAGTAAGTTTATTTACCCCCCCCCCCCCCCTTGTGCACAGATTATTGATGTGAAACTATGGAATGAATGAGAAGTTACTTTGGGACATGTGTTACTGTCAGGCATGTATCAAAATGAATGAAAGAGTACACCAAACTGTTAAACATGTTTTTGGTTCATAAGTGTTTTAACTAAAGCAGGTACTTAATAATATATACATTTTTTATTTAAAAGTGTCTTTCATGTTACTCAAGGACACTTTACAACAAAGACATAAAATCAGCATATAGAAAAAGAAATGAAGGACAGCTTTGCTTGACTTAAAAGTGAGTAAGCAAAACAGGTGAGTCTTGAGTCTGGATTTGAAAATGGGGACAGAGTCAATAGTGTTGATGTTAGGTGGTAAGGAGTTGCAGAGTTTGAGAGCGTCTGAAAGCTCTGCCACAGATGGTGCTGGGGTAGGCAGAGGGTACAGTGAATGGATGGAGGAGGAGGAGGATCTGAGGGAGCGGGCTTGAGTGGCGATCTGGAGGTCAGACAGATATAGTGGGGCGAGGTTATGGATGGCCTGAAAGGTGAACAGGAGTTTGTGATCAATTATTTGGCTGACTGGGAGCCAGAGGAGCTGCTGCAGGTGGGGGTGATATACCTGTAATGGAATGATGGGATACTTGTTATGATCTGCAGCAGAGTTATGGACCAGTTGGAGCTTGTGACGAGGCTTTTGGGGAGATCAGAGAGGGTGAGTTATAATAATCGATGCAGGAGATGACACGACTGTGGACAAGGATGGAGGCAGTGTGGACAGTGAAAGAGGGGTGAAGAGGGTTATGTTGTGAAGGTGGAAGTAAGCAGTGCTTTCCACAAGCACCGGCTGCCGGCCATATAGCCGACTACTTAACTAAGTCCAGCCGGCTAGGTCGGGATTCCGCGCAATGATGCACTCTAAACTAATATCAGTCTATCCATCCACCCGCCTTGAAGCCAGTGGTAACGTGGGGCTCTTGTCCCGTGCCCCCGTTTGTGTTATTCGTATATTTTTGCATACTTTGTATAATAATGTAATAAAACGCCCTGTCTTACCCGGACATGTTAGTTTCTTGTTTTTGAATTGTTATTGTGACTTTTGCCTTTTCTGTAATTGGAGGGTATGAATAATTTTGAGGATGACTGTATGTATGTATACATCTTTATTTATATATATATATATATATATATATATATATATATATATATATATATATATATATATATTGTGGCGTGGTGGTTAGCACCGCAGCCTCACAATAAGAAGGTCACTAGTTCGATTTCCGGCTGGGGAGGGGGGTTCGAACAATTCCAACAGTGGCCTTCCTGTGTGGAGTTTGCATGTTCTCCTCAGGTATGCGTGGGTTCTCTCCGGGTACCCTGGCTTCCTCCCACCATCCAAAGACACGCATGTTAGGTTAATTGAACACTCTAAATTGCCCCTAGGAATGAATGTGTGTGTGAATGGTTGTCTGTCTCACTGTGTTGGCCCTGTGACAGACTGGCGACCTGTCCAGGGTGTACCCCACCTCTCGCCTGATAATAGCTGGGATAGGCTCCAGCAACCCCCACGACCCTGTACTGGATAAGCGGTACAGAAAATGACTGACTGACTATATACAGTATGCAGTATATATATAATATGCATATGCATACATATACCCCCCCCCCCCCGGCTGGCTACTTAGATGTTACGGCTGGCTACTCGGCATCCTGAGTAAGCCTATCGGGGGATGTTATCAATAAGTCAATTGCACAGCAGTGTGCTTTGAAGGACATGCATTCATAAATGCATGGTGGTATGGGTCTAAATAAGTATCAGATAAGACACAAATATCCCAAAGATGGGGTGTGAAAAGCTTAGAACTGCTTTTTTCACATGTTCTGCTCATTTGATAAATTAGGAGATTGTACTGGCCTACAGTTTTCATTTTGATAATTTGGGTAACACAATACCCTTTTTTTTACAGTTTTGTATACAACTCTTAATTACATATCTATGAATAGTAGTTGTAAATTGCACAGTTTAAGTTCAGGCTGGGCTTTTTACATAAAGGAAAAACATAAAAATGATTACAAATATTCTAGCTCAGCCTCTGAAGGAACATACGATTTCACAGCTTTATCTTATTGAAATAAAAGCTATTATGTAGGCAATCATGTAGCTGACAACTAATATCAGAGCAATGTCTCATTAAAGACCAAGATACTTCGGATGGGTTGTAGGCTTGTAAAAACATACAAAATGACAGAAACAAAAAAAAACTCGATAACCATGCAGGATCTCACACTTACCACCCATTTAGATTATGTTTCCATTTGGAAAGAGGGGGAGGGAAAAGAATGGTAACCAAGTTACATCTTGGGACTGAAACGCTCTGAAAACTTCTGTACAGGTTGATAGCCCTACTGATTATTCTGATATCACAAGCAAATGTTGCTTGCCAGTTCAGTACACAAATAGCCATCTCCTTGAAGGGTGAGCTCTGGTCCCCCTGGTCCCTAATGTGCATCTATAAAGGTCATATTAGCATGCATCTAATATGTGGATTATATATGGCCATGCCCCTCTGTTCTCATTTTGTAAAACCTGCTAGTTGCAGGAGGCAAATCCTCCACTCCACATCTTGATGCAGCCTGGTGGTACAAAGGTTACTTACATCTTAATCCATCCCTATAACTGAGGCATTCACAGGTAATCCTTTCATGTCCATTAAAAAATAATAATTGGGTGATTCCAGTGCATACAGTTTTCTTAGAAAAAAAAAAATCTGATAAATGAAAACCTTTTCCAATCTTTCAGAATATTTCAGCCTTTTGATTGTCTGAAGGGGTTTCAATTGTCATGTATTTTCAACATAAACAATGGAATATCTGCCTTCAAGTTTAGTCTGCCCTTTTGCTTTTAACAGAACAAGTTTGCTTACCATCAATAAAGTCGTCTGGCCTCTTTCGTTTCTCATACACGACGATGATGACTACTAGGATAATAATTTCTGCAAGCACTCCCAGGAAAGGCCAAAGCGGTGCAAGATGGCTGCGCACTCGTAGTATAGTGGCCTCAGTAGTGTTTCCAATAACATTAGTGGCATTGCATTCATATAGTCCAGGATCTGTGTCTATATCCAGATTTAGTATGTTAAGCTCTGTGTAGTTGTCTCTGTTTGTGATGAAGAAACGTCCAGTGGAGTTATCAATATCCTGAAACACAATGGACATGTCTCAAAGTAAGTGATATTGACAGCATTAAGAAAATTCTTTGCATAAATCTATGTATTGTTCCTATATACACATACAGTATGTGTTTGTCTGATTATCTTTTAATTTCTTGGTTGTTCTATCTATATTCAGTGCAGTATGCAAATATACCTTATAAGATGTTCCATCCACTTTTCGCCATGTCCAAGAGGGATGTGGGTAGCCAACAGACTTGCAGTAAAGCGTTGCATTTTCCCCCTCATTTTTATTTTCACTTCGTTTGTGACCGGTGATGTCAGGCTTTGCTGCAAAGATAAAACAAGCAAATAAAATCATTGTTAGCACGGCTGAGGCAGTCAAAGAATAATTTTGAACTACAGCTTGATGGAATGGATGGGGAAATGACTCATTACTTATTTGATAATAAGTTATATAAACGTGTTATTCAGATGTCTGATAAGGAAAAAGTAATCAGGAGGCTCTGTATAGGACTGATTCACTTACAGGCCTAAGTGGCTCACTTGTTTGTTGGGGGGGGGGTTCAGAGCTGTTGCAGGTAAGAATCACAGTAGGCTCTGCAGACATTTCGTTGTTACTTCTCAAATAGAAATTCTCACAAATTCCATCTCCCAAAAAGTTGGGAAGCTTTCTGAAGTGAAACAATAACATATATCTGTAATTTGTTAATCTGTTTGAATTCTCACTTAACTGACACAAGCACAAAGGAAAGATGCCAACAACACACTCACAAAAGGTTAGGAGGGAGGTAAAGAAAGTCCCAGATTTAGAAAATATATATTTAAGTGTTCTCTGAGATTAATTGGAGACAGGTGAGGGTGTCACAATTAACGTAGGTGTAAAAGGAGTCTTGATCCTTGAAAACAATGATGGGATATGGATGACTAGTTTATTTCAAACTCCACCAGAGAATTGATCACATGCAAGAAAACATTTTCCAGAGCATTTTCCTCTTGTATTGGGGGCCAAATTTATTATTGCTTTGAAATTGGTACAACCCTGTTCTAGGATTTTGTTATTTGTTTGTTTTCTTGTTACTATTAGTATCTACTAACAAGGTGCAGTAAAAGTTCATTAATACCATTTTTGTTAACTCAGACTTCTCAATGTTCTAAATCTGGACCCTCTACAAACTAATTTTAGTTTGTATATGAATTGAATATCTCATGGGTCCTTCTATAACTATCACCAAGCCTGCTTGTTTGCAACTCCATATTGATTTGAGCTGTTGGTAATTTGTTGTTAAACTGAGCTGGCCATTACTGAAATGAGCCAGTTCTGCATGTGTTTGTGGATCTGTGCAGTTTTTGAAACCTCACCCACACCCAGAGGAAAATAATTTAGGAAAAAAGGTCTCATTTACTTCTAGATAAATGTGAGTTCCACATGAGAGCTAAATGAGACAATTTAGCTTAACAATAAGGCTTAATCCTCCTGTTTCTCAACCTCGTCTCCAGATAGAAAAGTTGCACAAAATCTCAACATAGTCTCACTTCCAGTTCCAAAGGAGATCTCAATCATTTCTCAAATAACTCTCAAAATGTCTTCATTAAGTCTCAAGACTATTTCTCCTAGTGAATTGTAGGAGAAAAAAAGAGACATTCATGAGAACGATTTGAAACCTGAATGAGGCTGGGATGAGATTTTCTTTTTGTCTCCTGAGATGCAAAAGAAAAAGCTTTGGGAAGTAAAATTTTCCTCTGGGCAGAGCCGGTCACTTCCATTAGAAACATTTGTGATGTACTGTATTTTCCACGCTGTTTAGTAAAGCTGGCCTCAGGCTTGTCAACATTGGTTGTTGAGTCGATGTTTTAGTTTGCTTTTGGGATATTTTCTACATGCTAAAGGTTAGAAAGACCATTTATTCAAGCTAACAAGTTATCAGTGAAAAGTGGAAAAAAAGAAAAAAAAAAACAAGAACACTGTCACAAACTGTGTTTGTGGTGGTATTTGTTTGTTTGCATTGCACTGCATTTGCTGCATTGTTTAAAAAGAATTTTAAAGGGGTACTTTGTACCGTCAAGCTGATCTTTTATCTTTATTCATTTATTTTTAGAAAGCGTTTTTGTTTCAGCATGGATTATACCAGACCTACTGTATTTCTGCAGGACTAGCTTGTCTGTAGTCCTGATCTGTTTTCTATCGAGCATTTATAGCATTACATGTAAGTCTGGAGTCAGTTCTCATTCCATTGTTATTTACTTCCATGGAACCAGTTTTTCTCATAATCTTTTCAAGTGATCTTAAAGGGACTTGAGGCAAGATTAAGAAATGAGACTTGCGACTGGTGCTGCGGATAACTGTTTACTACGCTGATAAAGTCTTTTTCTTCTTAGTGACACTTTTTAGCGTCTTTCAGTTGATCTGTTTGAATTCACTGAGACCGTCTCCTTCCTGTATCAAAACTGTATCAAAGCCTTATGCAGCACACAGCCTGTTTAAGGCAACGGAGAGAGACATGGGTGGGCTCGTTCTTTTTGGTTTTTAGCGCTTCATCACCCATTAGTATTAAAAAACTGGACATGCTTGTTTATTCTTTCACAATTCCTGCCTCTAGTTCCTTTAAGCATTCTGAGGGTCTTTCAAAGTTCTTCTTTGGACATTGTCTGCTTTTTATTTGTTAGAAAAGCACCTACCAAGGAATAAACTAATTTCATCTCAACATATAACAGACAACTGTTTTGTAGATGGTGTCTTTAGGTACTTTGTTATCAACAGTGTTGTGCACAAAAGAGTTCAAAGGAATGTGTTCAATGACCACTTTTTTTTTCTTTCTGTGAACATTGAACTCAACTAAACATATTTGCAAATAAAGCATGTGAACTCGTTCAGATTACATGATGTCCCAAAACAGTCACTGCCTACATTTTCAGGGCGCTATATCTACTTCACATCACATTACCCACGATGCATTGTGCACTCTACCATCTGCATGAAAGCTGCAAAGAAGATGCAGATGCAGGGTGCACATCAGATGCCCCATCTGCTATTATTATTCAAGGGAACACACTTTGCAGTGTTGTTTTCTTTCTTTTTCTTTTTTTTTTTTTTTGTTGTTGTTTTTTGGCTTTAATACTAAGGGAAGAAGTAAGCTGAAAATACCTGTTTGACAAAAAATGACCTGTTACGCTGAAAAAGGTTCATATGAATACAACAAAAAACCAAAGCAATCTTAGCCCTTTGTTCATACATTGGTTCCATATGCATGTCCAATTTGTGGGATAGAATTTGAGTTCAAGTAGATCTATAACTAATTTCACTGCATGACACAACACCATAATTTTTCTTACTCAAGTTCAGGCTTTCCTTCTAACTTGTGACCTAAAAAAACAAAAAACAGAAATGAACTGAACTTTGAACAAGCTAAAAATTGAAATGCTGAACTCTGAACTGTATTAATTCCCGTGGGGTCTGAACTTTTCATTAGTTCATGAGAAGCATGAACTTGCACAACACTGGTTATTAGCACTCCATTGTAAAATCACAGAATTTGTTGCCATTTCTTTCATTAAAACAGAAGCAAAGTAAGAACAAATTCATAGATTATTTCAAGTTCACATAACAACCAAAGCCTTGTATGTTTCAAAGTGCATACCTACTTGGAAAAAAAAATGCCAAGGGTAACACAGTTTTAAAAGAAAGATGATTCTTACGAGCTGTTTGCTGATGTGCAGCATGTCCTTTAAAGTCTGAGAAAACTGGCCAAGTCGAGGATCAAATAAATTATCTACAGCAGTTGTATCTGTCAGTTATATACAGCAATGACTTTACACAAGACTTATCAGACACATCTGGCCCTTCAGTTGATCCATTTATCTTTGCTAAAGCATTGCCTGGATTTGTCTCCTTGGAAGAATGGCTGAAAGATGTTATTATTTTGGCAGAAAAACATGGAGTTAATGCTGATATGCCAAATTATTCAAGTTCTGGACAGAAAATCAGAGGCAACAAATCCTTTGGAGTGATTGATCCTCCCTAAAGCCTGGACCTCATCACCTTGACAGGCAATAAAACAAAATGAAAGCCAATGTTCTAAAGAAGAGATTTGAATGGTAATATTAGATGCATCAGAGTAAGAAGAATCAGACAAAGGGGACATGTTGAGCAGTCAAAACCTTGAATTTACAAAGCATGGACACAGACTCCCCTAATGAACTTGAAATAGTATTCTCAATACCCCAAGGTTAAAGGAAGAATGTTATAAAACATTCAGACATAATATTCTCTCCTAACTTTTTTGAGAGTATTGTTGGCATCAGCTTTTAGAGTATTTTTTCTTTTCTACACAGTAAAGCTACTAAGAAAACAATCTCAAAATATTTTTTTGTATTACTGTATGTTAAATAAAAGTTCAGACAAACTAAAGATGAATCTTTTTGTTGCATTACAGAAAAAAACTTTATTCTTTTGGCTAAAATTTTCCTTCATATCACTTAAAAGTGTATCCTCGTGGTAGGTGCAATAAAAGATTATTTCCTTAAACACTCAAACATTTGTGACTGCATGGCTCTGATTTTTTTGTCAACTTTAAATTACTAAAGGCCCTCGTAAGCGGTGGGGTTAGTAAATGTTTTGAAATTGATCTGTGATGAAAAACAATGATTTGTTTCAGAGCATTGTTTTCCATTACAATGATCTGATTTGCTTCAGATACCAGTTCTACTGTACTTTTGGTATTAAATATGTAAACCAAATGACACATTCTGACGTTCAAGCTCATCATACATGAAATACTGTAAACACTGCATGCAAAAATCAGTTCTGCTGAACAGAGTTTGCTTTCACTAAAAGGAGCAATTTTTGCTGCAGTCATTTTATGTACATCTATAGTCTACATACCCCATCCAACACATGCAGTGGGGAATATCACTGGATGAGATTTAAAAGCATTTCACTACAATTCATAATGAGGTCATGGAAGGGGGGTTGTCAGGAAGATATGAGAGACTCCAGATGTTCCCATTCAGAGTAATTCTACAGTGAATTCCTCAAAAGAAATGTGGAGCCAAAGCATAATGGTGTAAAACGGCTCCTAATGAATAAACTCATAATGGAAATGCAGCTTGAAGGTTATGGAATTGAATTCAGGCATATATCTGAGATCGCTGCCAACTGCCAAGCTATTATGATCTATTAACAGAACAGGCTTTGTATGAGATTCACAGTTCTCATTTAACATTCAGCAGTACCAGTTGGAGAAAAAGAACTATTGCTGTTTTTCCATAAAGTCTCAATATTAGAATTTCTGTTATTCAACTGAGAAAAACACGGGAAAGGCCTGGAGTGAGCATTTTTCAGCTGCATGGATAACAGGAGAGGAGGGGTCTGGGCTCTTTAGTGACATCACTCTACTCAAATTACGGTGCACACGTGCTCCCTGAGCAGGGGAGTGGCCAGGCTCATTCGTGCCTTATCTTGACTGTATTTTGTCAGTGACTGACAGCACACAGACAGCCCTAGGAGTGGTGCTAAAACAGGCAGAAACCTCCATTTCACACTCCTGACTCTGATTATTAATCTGTGTGCTAGACAGCGGTAAAGTGACATGTGAATGTGGCATGGATGAGTGAGAGGCAGCAAGGTCATACAGTCAGAAGGATTTTATTTTTTTTTATCAAAGTGGATTAAGACATAATCTGAAAAAGTTGCTGAATGAAATCTGTTCTTCACATCTTTAATTTATTATGATCAGCTTGTTCTATGACATTTGTTATGCAAAAAGGGAAATTTTCGGATACATGTTAAAACCTTTTCATAGAGAGATGTGCTCAGCGTTTACTCCAATTTGATAGATATTAGGTACCAAATTTGTATCTGTAGTAAGCTTTGTATCACAGACAATAAACTCCTCTCCTGCCACAGAGATGGCTGGGACTGGATTCAGAGCCTTAATCCTACAACATCACAGAACCTCCATCTGTTGCCTCTGAGCTGAGTTCTGCAAGGATGAGTGTGCCAAGGACACTGTAGGCGAGGGATCTCAGTGAACTGCTGCCAGAAGCGCAGTGCAAAGCTGGCTTGCTTAACAGTGGGCTTGCTACCTAGGTCACAAAAGATCTCAAACACCTCTACAAAATCACAAAAGCAGAAATTCTTTGTTTATATCCAGAAATTGTACCAGCTCTGGAAATTAAGATGCTGTTGGTTGAATAGTTTTTGATTGTGAATGTCACTGTGAAAATCATGCATCATCAGTTCAGTCACTGACTTTTCCTTTAGAGGGCAGATAGCAAGCCTCAACACTACTGGAGGCTTGCAGCCCAGCGATGGCTTGGGCGCTTCAGTTTGAATGGCGACGGATGCCGTCATCTCACAATCCAGTGAAAGCAGAACACACACGGTCATCACCCATGTTATGCAATCAGGCAGTGCTGTAAGACAGCCGCAGAGTAAGAGGCAGAGGCATGCTCAGTATGCACCACCGCCATGCCACAGCCAATTGGCTTAAGCACTATACACAGGCAAGTTTCTCTTGAAGAGGGTTTGACTTGCCCTTTCTCAAAGAAGAGTCCTTATTCAAGATGATGGCTTCACTGTCAGCCTGAATGAAACCAACACAGTAGTTCTTTGGTTAGCTTTGCTGCTATTTTACTAACTTCCCTGCTTAAATTTTAACTACCTTTGCGTTTATTCCATTTAATAAAAAGCAAAATTTTACAACTGTTAGACCTAAATTGTAATTATTGTTTTTGATGACCGCTCTTGCCTCCTGGTGTGTCTTGTGCTTGGCATGTTTTGTGGAGCATGTCCAGAGCCTGTCCATTTTGCTAGACTGTCGTCTCAGTGGAAGCCAAGAGTGACAACAGCCTGAGGAATGCTCCCTGTCATCACCACTGCACTGCATGGCTTTAAACATCTTTGTCAACAAGGACTCTCTTCGCACAGCTTCAGGTGGTCAACTTTCCTCGAAAATTTTTCTCTCTGCATCTCTCTATGGTAAATCACAAATGACATTATCATGTCATCACAGACTGACTCAGATTTGAGCAGAGCTTTTTGTAATTTAAATCTTCCAAAGAGAATTTCAAATCCAGAATATCAGATCCAGATTTTTCATTCAGTCACAGTAAGTTTCAGTTAACATCACAGAAAAAACTTACCTTTTACTTCAATTGTGGCATTTGCATTCGGAGCCATGTCAAATGTGTAAACACACATGTATTCCCCAGAGTCATCTGCCCGTGGTTTATTGATTCTGCAACAAAATACAAAACACTGACTTATTCCAGAACTTTCATATGCCAGTAAATTGCACTACTATGAGTCAAGCTGGTTGAGGCATCTAATATCAGTTTAAATAATTAGTTTCCATTAAAGCAGTGACAGCTGGAAGAACTTACTAAGCAAAGAGAAACTAATTGTTGGTTGTTGTAATATAAAAAAACAGCAGCAATCATTTCTGCAGGGAATGGCATTGCGGTCATTTTAGCTGCAGTGTTCAAACTGTCACCAGTGTAGTACTGTATGACAAGGCAGGGACCAATTGGTCTTATCTTATGGCTAGACAGTTTGTAGTGTGTCTCTGGGGGTGACACAAGCTTTGTGCTCCACTGATTATACTGTGTGACAGAACAAGCTAACAACCACTGCCTACATTAGGCTGCAATAGACTTATTTTTTCTTTAAATTTAATGACAGATGCATAAGAATTAATCAAAATCTAATATTGTTGTTGTGATAGTTTAAATCACTGCATTGAAATTAAATTTGTGAAAAAGTGCAATTACTTCAGCACCAGTGTCAATCTATATGTGCATTTTAAAATAGTTAGATAAATAAGGGGATCACTGACAGTTGTTGTGACAAACTCTGGATTACATATGTCTAATTGTGATTTAATTTAAACTGCTGAGAATGGAATATTATTAATCACTGCAAAATGTGATAGTACAGTGCAAAGAAATGGGTTTAGCAGCTCTGCCATACATACAAAAAATAGCCTTAGCAACAATAATAAAAACCATACAAATTTATATTATTAACAAAAGTAGTTAAAAGACAGGTAGAGCACTATATACACCATGTCCAAAAATGGAAATATTTAAAGGAAGTAAAGAAATAAAGTTGAAGTTAAAATGCAACAGCATTGAGCAGGATGTGCTGTTTGACTTTTAAATGGTTGTGTATTGTTATTTATGGTGGTTCACTTGCGAAAGAGCAGTTATGTCATGCGAAACATTTATTGAACAAACCAGTTTGGTGCATTTATTGCTCTCTGCCAGCCACAAGAACATCTGAAAAGCCATATATGAGTTTTTCATTAACATTTAGAAGAGAGACAGAACATTTTGGAGATGTTGCCTAACAGAGGAGGGATACCAAACTTTAGTCCTCAAGGGTCACTGTCCTGCAGGTTTTAGATGCTTCCTTGCTCCAGTATACCTGGTTCAATTTAATTGAATTGAAAATTGTATTGGCAAAATATAGAGAAACATACTGTATATAAAGGGAATGTAGGCCAGTTTTAGTGTTGTAGGTTTTTTCTTTTCTTTATTTTTTAAATTAAATTGATTCAAAAGATTCTCCACAATGACACATTGATTTGAGTCAATGTGTTAAAGCAGGGAATTATCTGAAACTACATCAGAACAGGACACTGCCACACAGTTACAGGACAGTGACCTCTGAGGACTAGAGTTTGACATCCCTGCAGAAGCGGTGAAGGTATATTCAACTTAAGGAGAACATAAATAAACATACCAAACCTTTATGTGCTGTCAGGTGTGTGTTACCATAATACCAAAGAGGAAAGACACCAGTAGTTGTCTTGACAAAATAACTGTTGGTGCCAATCAATCTGGGAAGGGTTATAATGCCATTTCCATACAATTGGGGGCTCATCACTCTACATTTAGAAATATCATTAACATATGGAAAACATTAAAAGCATTTTATGTTGCAATAAGTTCATCCCAAAGTCAGATTGTGAAATGTTTAGAGAAACTGGAAAAATAAATAAATAAAATAACTAGGGCCCTACAGTACATGCCTCAGTTAGCATGCCAAATGTTAACATTTGAAACGGTGAAATAGAAGCCAAACTATAACTGAGAAAAGAAAAATAAACGGTGTAAACTAAACTTGTAGAGGAGGAAATGTTTGTACACTATGGTTTGTGGCCTCTGTCCCACATAAGAGAAAGCACCTACCATCAGTCAACCAAGCAGAAAAACTAACTTGAGTTTCCAGGTATACAATTGTGTTCACCCACTTCCAGCTCAGAGCTAATCAGTAATGCTTTTTTCTATGCAAGGTCCTGATCTCTAAGAATGTTTCCAGACCCCACTGAGACAGATATGACAATGCAAGATTACCTCTGCACCATTTTGACTTGTGTACAAGAATCACATTAACTGTTAATGGATTCTTTTTTTATATCCCACTGCTGTGAATAATAGAAAATGAATTGTCCTCTTAAAGCTTTTTGTCACCTGTAGTCTTGAACAGTAGTCTTCTGCTCTATTCGTGTGTTAGGGATCTCACGTCCATTCTTCATCCAGAAGCTTTCCTTATGTTGTGTGTGGGCAGTGGTGAGGTTACACTTCAGGGTAACTGGTTTGATAGAGGTGTCCGGTGACAGGATGGTATGATCAGATGCATTGATCTTTGGTTCTGGAAGACAGAGACAGTCAAACTTTATCCCTGAACTAAGGCTGAAAGCTGTTATATTGCTTCCTCTCAAGCTGTAATGTGGTAGCTGCAGGCTGTGTGCTGTTTTTAAATGATCTGTGTGGGAGGGAGTCTATGAAGTGAAGTTAACACAACAAATAAACAAAACAAACAAACAAAAAAAACATATCTGTATGTATCCATGGGAATGAAATTTATGTTCAGAGTTTAATGTGGCATTTATGCAATATTTTCTGATAAAACCTGTTATTTCTTCATTGTCTGATGAACTGCAGTGATGCACATTAAGCTGAATCAGACACAATCATTTCCAGTCATTTAATTTTAATACTGGGAACCTCTAAATTAGCTTTGCAACCATCATAGCTGGGTTGTAATTATTTTAGAACAAGGGATAACCTTCTCCTCTGAGTACACTTGCCCTTAAAATAAGAGTATACTGAGGAAGTTCATGATCGAGTTCAAAGGGGGAGATTCATGGAAATGCATTGCAAGCAAGAGTAACTAACTGCAGTTACAATAGCCGATAAGGACGCTGCCATATATCCAATCCATACAGGAAGTCTCCAGCGGAAGTTAGTTAAACACCACTAAGAGTATTTATCTGCGGCTTGCAAACAGATGCGTTTGGTGTAGTCGGATGGTTAGGGTTAGGAGAAGGGTCAGGGGTAGGGTTAAATTTTAGTAAGTTACATGAAGAACAAACTTCCGATTAGGACTTCCGGCCTGGATTGGATATATGGCGACGTCTCGTGACTGCAGTTGGGTCCCTCTCACTGCAAGTGCAAAATTACCACAACTAGGAAACAAATGTAATAGTGGACCTTAATAGTGAGCCCTAGACGCATTTTTTTTTACGACCTAATGACGCACTTGCCCCAGAGCTCTTTTACAACACTGGGGGGAACAAGGAATGCCAGACCTAATAATCAATAAGCCTCAGAAAGTGGGGTATGCATAAAGCTGCGACAGGGAAAAGACTTGGGCAAAAGAGAAGCTGGACATGATGATACATGTCCATCTTTCCAACCAACTGCAGCAGCTACAACTGAAGAAGCTGAAGTACCGCCCCCGCTTTGATTTACGTTAGTACGTGTTGACATCCTAACATCTTCTAAAATTTCCTCAGTCATCATACAGCCTATTGTTTATTTTGGAAAACTTTAGGTTATATTGGAGCCTGACAACTTAACCATCAACTTTCAGGTCTAAATCTCCAAGCTGATGTTAATGTTTACTTACGCCGAGTAAAGTCTGCCTACTTCTGGTTAAACTGGAGTGAACATGGGCCGTTCATCAGAAAGCAACTGATCCTCCAGAGTGGAGTGTCCTGACAGTTTAGCACACCCATTGGAATGAAAGACCATTGGTTTATGTGCATGCGTAGCACAGAAAACAGCAAATGACCCCTCGATCCAGTGTCCCTCCTACAACGCAGAAAGTGTGTCAACATCAAGCAGCAAACTCCAGCGCAGTAAAGCAAAGCCAACCCGGAAGAGCGAAAAATTGCAGTTCACCCCTTATCCACCAGGTACCGGCTGCAAAAGGGAGCGAATTCCCACAGACTCCCATGATAAAAAGGCCAACTTCACAGCAGAAACAAATATGTTTACAGCCTGGTTCAAAAATCATTTAAGATTTAATAGGTCAAGTTTACCTTCATGACAACTGACGGGGTTTAAATTTTCTTTTATTTCTCATCAGTTTAGATCTTATTCAATCTAAAACTTTTGCATAGTTAGAGGTCAGTGCTAGCGCTGGTGGCTAGTGCCTTGCTCCTAGGAAGGCCTCAGTCAGTAGCAGCTGGCTAACAGTGTGCCTTAGCTTTTCTCTGTTAGCTCCTGTCAGCTCAGGATTAATTTGGTTAGCTCTTAGCGACTGGCAGCTCAGAGTGTGTTGGGTGTCAAGCATTCCCCCTCATGCTCATACCCCCCCCCCCCTCAGCTCCACCTCTCTGCTTATCTTTATATTCACTGGGAGTGATGAGATGCACAACACTGCCAACATGGCAACAGTGAGAACTGCCTAATGAGGTTAAATTCCACTCTTCAGAACCTACGGATGCTGCTGCAGAAGGTTTTCAAAGTAATATTCATGGTCTATGGTCCATGGTCAGCATAGAACTGACCATGAACCACTAGCAGCTGGTTTATTATATTACATCTCTTATACAATTTGGGGAAATACACATAAAACCTAGATGAAGTGTTTGAAATTGTACTTAGACTGCTGTTTTGTTTATTTTTTGCAAGTGAGGTCTTAGGTTTAAATATAATACTATTGAGTCATTAGCATCCAGTGCTTGCTCCCAAACTATGTGAGTAGGAACATCTAATGTTTAACTATAAAACAGATATAGCTAAATAAAATGTCAGATATCAGTGTATCGCATCTATATAAAAACAGAATACAAAGATATGTCGTTTTGAGAAAGTGGTTGTGTTTAGGAAGTCGGGTTCACATAACTCTGAAAGTCATTCTGCTCACTTGTTACCTTTGAATAAATAAATCCTCAAATTTTCATCCCTCTGGTTCGTAATTGGTCAGTTATAGCAGGGGGAATACATCCTGATGGATGGGGCAGAGCTAGAGGGGAACAGATCTTGATGGGTAAACTGACCTCAATACAGCATTGGTGCTTTGCATTTGCACAAGCTCTGTGTCATCTTCTTAGTTTTTGTGGCAGTGTTGGAGCACCACTCACAGTTGGGGTGGATGTGGCTTCACAAATACTATTTTTGAGCATGAAATACAGTAGGATCCAATATGAAGGTTAGCAGCGAGAGAAACTACCACAACAAAGATCATTTTTGATAAACCAGTTTGATAAATATGCTCATTGCCCATGCAAGTGCAATATCACAGATATCATGTTTCAGTGTTTCACTACACTGTATACATACATACACACACACACATTTTTTTTTCACCCCCACACACACACACACATATATATATATATATATATATATATATATATATATATATATTTGTTAATCTGTACACTCTTGTGCTAATTTGTGTGGCAAGTGTGATAGCATGGCAGTTAGGACATAAAGCTGCTTCCGAACAGAAAGGTAATGTTTGTACACACTTTTTACTCGAGGCTATCCATATCTGGACTCATGAAATCCCCATTTAGGTAGCAAACAAGAATCGGGAGTTTCCTGTGCTAGATACAGCTGAACACAACACACATTTATTCTTGTCAATGAATGGGGATTTCAACTGCTCCCTTTCATTTTTGCCCAGTAGCTGCCTTTTCACTGCCCAAATGCAGGTCAGTGGGATTTTAGACACTGGTGCAGGCTATGGAGAGAGGTTTGGTAGGGTTCCCTCATATAAGCTTGCCAGCAATGGCATTCAGGCTGTTTCCCTGTTGCTGCCAGTTGGTTTGCTCATTCAGCCCTCTCCAAGGTGTTTGGGGGCTTATGGGGAACAGTCGCAGTCTACCTGGACAGGGTCTAATGGGTGAGTGGCTGATGATTGCCAGGAATTGGCCTGAACGCTTGTTTGCTTGGACGTGTCTAGATGGATGGCAGTAAGTCTTCTAGGCAGGATATAGTCCTGGTGGCTAACTGTTAGCACATGTTTACTTATCCCCCGGTTGGTGTCTCTTTTTGGGCATTTACTATGTAGCTTTACATTTTATCCCTTCCACACAGTGCATGCTAAAAAGCCATACAGTCTTTGCAGTGCAAAAACTTCAGATTTTTAAATGGATGTAGTCCATCCAATGGATAGTGAGGATGCAGTACTTGCTAGCATTGCATGGAGAATAAGACCATACAAGCAAACCTGGAAACAATTATGTGATAGTGGCCAGGTTGCAGAAAAAAAAAGAGTTCTCTCTGCATTAAAATTCTAAAACATATAACTTATATCTCTTTTTCTACTTTTTCTTTACCTTTAAGGGATGTTTAATATGATAATACATTGTTTTAACACTGCAGATGAGTCAGAAAACATTGAAAAACATGCCATGGGTCCTTTATTTCCGCATTGCCCTACCATCGTCAAATATGAGTTCATGCCTTTAATCTTTCTCCTGGGTTGTGTAAATGTAAAATGAGTTTTCGGTATGTCACTCTAAAAAAACAACAGCAAAAAACAAACAAACAAAAAAAAACCAAACAAAAAAACACTTTTATACACCCACCAAGAGTTACTGCTTTCCTTTGCCTGATAGTTTTGCTGATGTCCTAATTTCTTTTCAGTTCAACTGCATTAATTTGTTAAATAAATTAGTAAATTGTATTACTGCCCTTGTGCTTTTAATGCTGCCTCCATTTAACAATATCTCCATAATCTTTGTTAGAATGAACTATTTATAGTTAATGTGGGAGTGTTGTGGGTAGATTATCAGCCTCACATGTTCCAGCTGAATGTGATTTACAGTTGTATAAATTAGGTCCCTTTGGCTGACTGGTTGATATATCACTGAATAGGCCCACCGACAGTCTGCCGTACATCATATCAGTGCTCAAACATCTACATGATTAACTACACTGCTTATAAAGAATACCAGGGTTATTTTCTCAAGGGCAACCACAGAAACGGAGGGTGTCATCTGAAAGCAAGGTGCCCTTTGCTCTGCCTTGAGTAGCAAGCAGGAAGCTTCCTCCACACTGCCCCTCCCCCTCCTTCAGGGCGGGCCAACCATGGCAACAACGGAGCCCCCGAGGGGAGGAGCGGAGAGGAGAAGCATCATAATCCTACTACTGGCTGCTGCTGCAGAGCCACTAGCAAAGCAAGGGGGAACAAGGAGGTAAGAGGGGCGATGGAGACTGACAGTTAACTTCTTTTTGCATTCACTGCACCCTCTTCCTGTAAATCCAGATACTGAATAGCAAAGGGATGTATCCCCCCCCAACTCTCTCTCTCTCTCTGACAAAGCACAGCCACATGTACTATTAATAGTATCTTCGAGATACGCGTACACACTCAACATGGGGTACATAAATTAACATTTAGCAAACACTGCACAGTGGTCCACTGGCAATTTAACTGGAAGGTTGTTTGTAGGACATCTTGTCGCACTTAAAATGTGGTGTGTGTTTGATGTGGATGTATTACCATTTCAAATTGTAACCGAAGGTAAAATGCTGCTCTACATGAGTCAAGATGTCAAAAAGCTAACCTCGTGCATCCTCATCTTTTTGCCTTGCAGTTAAGCACAGAGAACAATCTGGTTTTCTATGAATTAACAAATAAAAATTGACGGGTTTCTTCTTTTTCTTCAGTGATATCCAACCTTTGTTTGTAAAGGTTTTTTTTTTAAAGGCAATTTAGAATTTAGAATAAGATGTAATACATTTCTGATATATTTAAATATTATCAGCTTAAAGACACTATACCTGATTTAATTTTAATCTTTCTAAGAAAAATGTTATTTACATAGTATATTATGTATTAAAACAGGTAATTTTATAAAAATAAATTACTCATTGATTGCGCATATGCACGAGTCCAGGCCTTTTTAATTTAGGGCAGGGTCTCATGGGTTTCCTCAAACGAACTAGACTTGAACGATCTGGATTCACGCAGCAGGGGTCCATAAACTGCGTGGTCTCATGGTTGTTTTCTTAAACGAGGAAAAAACCGTTGTCATCATGCCCTGACGAAGTAGAAAGAGACGGCAAAACTTCAGTCCAGCTGGTGGCGTCACCACCTGTTAGAGTGTGATGTCTGTCACTAATAGAAAATCTATCCATATGCATGCGTCGTAGTTGACGTTTGTGTAAATGTTCTTTGTTTAAATGTTTAAATAAAGAACGGCCCTCATCAGTGCAGCAGAGCATGCTGCCCGAGAGAGCGCCAGCAGGAAAGTTAACTCTGGCGAGAGACAAACAACCGCTGCCAGAGATCCAACACCACCCCTTTTTCTCTCTCTCCCTCCCTGCCCCCCTTGTGTCAAACGTTCCGGACTTTACAATCGTGCAGACGGCCTCTTCCAACCGTTCCGTTCTGACAAGTGTTCCCGACTTTTGGCGCGGTCGCATGGCACAAAAAATGTGGATCTAATCCCTTTTCTGGACTTGAGAACGTTTTAATCGTGACAAAAGTGCCTATGTGACCCTACCCTTAGGCTTACAACTTTGCCATGACAGTTTTCCTCTGCCAATGGGGTTAATTCTATCCAACTTCTGGTTTCCAATCAACCACTAAGAGAATTTCCTACCGTGGGGCACCCTCCCCTAGCATGTGCACGGCTGATCTTGTAAACAGAACCGCATGGCGTCCACCTAGAGGAAAGTCGCGATACCTCCACTGGCTGTCACTGTTTATACAACAAAACAGCCTAAAAGGATCAAAACTGAGGAAGAGAAGAGAGATTTGAGACGCAAACTAAAGAGGGAATAAAGCTTGTGTAAATCTCGGTGCATTGTACTAGATGCAGAGAGCTTTGCGGGTCCGCCTCAGACTGAATGTGGACTTGTAACTAGCTGTTGTCCTCCTAGAAAGGTATCTTTTCTGTCACTTTCTTCTTAGTAACATTTTGTATGTCCTCAGCTTCTGGCTCTACCTCTGGTGGTTTGACAGCATCCACCTCTGTATCCCTATAGTGTATATAATGATATTATTTACACTGTAATGTGACCAAGTCCATGCTAACGTTAGCATTTAGTGTGCAGTCAAACTTTATATAAAACTACGAACATAAACTGCTTTACATTACATTACTTTCAATCGCAGTAGCCAGTTAGATACTTTGGTCCAATCTCAATTCTCTGCATTACCCCCTCCCCTTAGCTCTTCCCCTCCATTTTGCGCGTTCATGTTTAGGGGTAGGGGTGTCCCAATTCTGTTAGGACAGGAGGGTAGGGGGTAAGTGGTAGGAGTATATATCCCTTCAAACGAAGGGTTTTCCAATGCACACTTACAACGAAGGGGTATCACCGGCATGATGGCTGCCACTGAGTCCAAAAATTCAAAACAGAGGTAAATATTTTCTCCATAGATAAAGTTTAAAAAGTATGAAAACCATTGTAGTTTATCGCTGTTTAAATGATTTAACAGTCATTTTCTTTGTAAAATGCACATAAAAAAAATCGCTAGTACTACATTGACAGTTACATAAACGCTACCAGGTTGAAAACCAGTGCTCTGTAGGCAGCCCTGATAATCTACAGTGATAGATGATCAATAAAAACTTCGGCAACATCACTGCTGGTCTTCATTTACATGGAGGTCCTTCGTGGGATATAACATAAGCAGGAATATCATGCACAAATCAAATTTGCTTGTTAAAGTTAACCCACAGCTGTAGATGGCTTGATTTCTCAAGATTTGCGCCGACAGCTCAACACACATCTGCTTACACACAAGCCGGCGGTATCACTGATGACGTATGTGATTGTTGAAGGGGTGTCCCAATTTGTAGGGTTTGACTTTCAGCCTTACCCCCCATAGCTTCATTTTAAGTGGCAAGGCCCAAGGGGGAAGGGGTGGGGGTAAAAAAAGAGAAATAAGATTGGGCCTTTATTAGATTGTCATGTTGCAATGTAGCCTATAACATCATAACATATCATAATTGTGCATCCATGTACATAACTGTAGTTACGGTAAGCTAACAGTTTATGAAAGAAATGGCTTGTTATGCTATCATTTGCTCTGTGGATTTAAGTGACAGAAAATGTCATTTAGTTGATTCGCAGCCATTTACTGCAACCAAAGCTGTAAATTCACTGGAAGATGCGAGTTGCCGCTGGAGAGTTTCCTTGTGCACCAATATGAGATGTGCGCAATATTTCATGCACGTCAAGTGTGAGAAGACTATAAGGAAGAGTAGAAGCATTTCTCACTGGGTAAAGCAGCTAGGGGCAGGGCTTACAGTTAAAACTAAACTGCTCTCCTCACTCGTGGTTTGAAAATGTGCAAAATCAGGTATAGCGCCTTTAACTTAGGTCACTGCTTTCAAGGGTTCATATCTGAAGACTTAAAATTCTGTTTGGGGTTATTCAACAAAAAAAAAAATGCATGCATATATTTACTGTAAGTATATGACATTCATTGCTTGAAAAGTGACTGAAAATTTCATTTTCAAACAATGAAACCAGCAGCGTTTAGCCAGAGTAATGTGTAAATTAGATAATTAAACTGTAAACCCATCCCTACACTACAAATCACTGTCATTGTTATGTAAAGTCATTTGTGTAATGGTTTAACGTGTGGTAGCTGCAGAAGCAGTGTATTTCTAATCCATTCTCAGTGATGTCACATTGTTTGTCTATGCCACCATGATGGATTGCAAAAAGCTAGCTGGGACCCGCTCCCGCAATCAAACGATTGTTGACTTTTTGTTGACTGCTTCTCATCAAGGATGGCACAAAAAAGTGGACTTCACCCTTTCCAAGCCAGTTCGGGACTTAAAGGTAAAATCTGGGGTTTTCCCCTGTTTTTGTTTGTGAACACTATTCAACTTGAGAGCCCCTCCCCTCGGGCTAATGGTCACATCACTCTTTAGCACAAGCCACTCATTCAAAGCTCAGAAGCAGGTGAAAGCCAAACCAATACTGACCCTGGTTTTCAAGCGTGCACTATCTAAAACTCTTTTTGCTGCAGAGTACTTCCTTTTTTTTTGCTTTTTTTCCCAAATAAATGTGTGAATCTGGTGTATGCTCCATTGCCCAAAGTATTTTTTCTTTATGTCAAAGGTGACTAAGAATACAGCAGAGGCAGGTAACATTAACACAATGTAAATAAGAGATGTTTTGATGTTGCATTTAACATCTTAAGAGCTATTGCAATTACTGTGTGAAAACATTGCTATATTATGACTGTTTTATTTACAGTATTGACAACATGAAGTAAAATAAAAATCTGCAACTTTTTATGAACACTGAAAACTGTTGTCATCATATCTTGTCTTCACACCGCAATAAAGGTTGAATATGTAAAATTTCTGTCCAAATTACCATAGTCGCATTTACAATATGAAAAACTTGAGGGTTTTTTGTTGTTGTTGTTGTTCATTTTCTGCTTCACATAAAGAAAAATTTAAATATAAACTTATCAATTGTAAAATGGTTTCCAGTTGTCTTGTTTGATGGCAGCAACCCATTTAGGCCATCATTCTGGGTGACCAGACAGTCTGTAAAATGAGATGCTACCCTTCGGATGTCAATTGGAACATCCAAGCCAAGTGGCAAAATCATTTCTTCTTATCCACTACGGGCTTGCTGCAAAAGGGAGTCAATTCCCACAGACTCTCATGATAAAAAGGCCAACTTCACAGCAGAAATAAACATGTTTTCAGTCTGGTTCAAAAAATTATTTGAGATTTAATAGGTAAAGTTTACCTTGATGTCAACTGTAGGGGGGGGGGGTATAAAACTCATCCTTTTCAATGTTATTTTGTAATTAAGGCCATGTCGTTTTGATTCACTGGTGGCAGATCGCTGCTTGCGCTAGTGCTGGTGGCTAGTAGCTTGCTGCCTTCTTGCTCCAGGAATGCCTCCTGTAGCAGAGTAGCACAACTGTGAGTTTTAGGCAGCCAATGGCGTGCCTTAAGGCTGCTACATACTCCACGAGAAGCAAGAACTTTCTTCTTGTTCTCGGGGCCACGAGAACAAATTGACGCAATTTTGTTCCCGAGGATGTGTATGAGGACGGCTTGCGACTTGTTCTCAACCCCTCAGCTGAGCAGAACTTTCTTCTTGGGGAGCTCCGAGAAGTATTGTGTGATTGGTCGGACATTTGAGGCGGGCGGGGTTAACAAAGATGCTTGAAGCAGAGAGTTGTCACCTCCGCATTTCTGCAGATGCGACATTGAACGGATAATTTTATTAAACAGCTGATCGAGGTGGTGAGAAAGTATGAAAATGTAAACTACACACATGGCATATATACACGGACACCACTGCGTGCGCAACTCCGTCCTTTCACAGACAAAGTTTATTGTAAATGTATAATCACTGGGTGAACACAGTGATTATACGTGTGCCCTGTTGCAGAGCTTCTTGTGGAGTTTGAAATGACTTGACGAAAAATAACTTTTTTCTTGTTCTTGCATCCTCACAGGCAAGAACAAAGTTCTCACTTCTCGTAGAGTAACAAGCTTTAGCTTTAGCCTGCCTATCCCTGTTACCTCTGTTAGTGCCGATTTGCTCATAGCTCGCTTGATATCAATCACTCACCGCTAGCCACCCCCGCAAAGCAACCCTTTTACTGCCAATGTTTGTCTCTTCTGCGATGTGGCCAAGAGGGAAACCTCCAACGAGCCTAACTTCAGCTCTTCAGAAAACAACGGGTCACGTGAACGGAAGGTTTGTCCAGTATACAGTCTACGATAGCTGAGCTGGTCACAGTATGCCAGCTTTGTTTATCTTTTTGTAACCCATGAATACTATCCAATGTGCAAGTTGTGTGATCAGTGACAAAAGCTAAGAATGGTGTATCCTCTGGTGCAAGTCAGTTCATGCAGAGGTGGTCTCGACAGAATATTTGTTGAACATGAAACTTACCTACACAGGAGTCACTTGTAAATGACATGATTTAAAGCTGTCAACAGCTGCAGTTCTGTGTTAAAGTAATAGAGGAACATTTTTGGAAACACTTTCATTTGCTCTCTTTTTGATAAGCAAATGGCAACATCAGAACCACTGTCATGTTTGTATGCATTAAATGTCACTACAGCCCGCTACACTTACAGCGACATGCAAAGAAATAGTTATCTGCCACATTAAGTCACAATAGTGTTATTATTTGAAAGTTTTTCTACAAATTTAACAACCATGTTATCTACTTTGCTTTAGAAAAGACATTTTTTTTAATGCCTCTAATGCTAGGCTAACTAGCTGCTAGCTGTAGCATTCACTTAGCCCCATGAGAGTGGTATGAGTGTTTCCCACAAATTTTGGATAGTTTTAATAGATATTGAGCACATTCTAAAATACATATGAATTATATGTATTTCCTGTAGATTTGATCCATGCATGATTTTTTTTCTGTTTGCATTTACTTGAAAATCAAAAGGTCAAACAGAGAAAAGTTTTATAATGCAAATAGATATATTCATAAACTTATTTTTGATTCACATTCTCAAACTTAAATGATTAAAACTTGAAAAAACAAGACAATCAGACTTCAACATGTCTACAAAACTACAAACTATACATCCATATCAAAGGGCAGTTATGTATAGCCTGTAATATACATGGAATAATTTGCATTATATTGCATGTATATTGAAGGAACATTTATATCTCAGTAATGACAGTATATTTTTCAAGGTGTTAAGGTTTAATTTAAAGTAAAGGAGCAACTGCTGTCCCTTACACTTTTTCGACAAGTGAAATTTGCATTTGCCCTACATCAAACAAAATAGTACCCTCACATAAATCTAGATTTGTCAGTCTAATCAGAAGAGTCAGCAAAGACCAGACTCCCCTAAACTTGTCAAAGCTTCACTATGACTAACAACATTCCACATTTCCCTGTGCTCCAGTGGGTAGAGCACTGAAGCATGTACAGATTAGGAGGGTCCAGCTGAAGTTCAGTTTGTTTGAATGTTTGAGCGCACAGAGCTGAAGGTTACAGGATATAATGTCATTACTGATTCACAGTCACACACTTAATGGCGGAGAAGGCACAAGGTAACATATTGCATAGGCAAGTCCAGAGAGACCTTTGTGTAGAAACGAAATCTCATCTCGATTTTTAGAAACAAGACACTCCGGCCCCCCATGTGGTCTTATCCTTTATTGGATTACCACACATAAATTTGAAAGTGGCAAATGTTTGCTTTTATCAGGAAGGACTTGACAGCAGGAACCATTGTTTTGCACCTGAACGGATTCCTCCTTGTGTCTTCTTGCAGGCCCATTTACACTGTGCCCTCAGTGAGAAAGCCAAATCAAAAGCACCATTACTTCAAAGCACCACAAGGTTTCCACTGCATTTAGCTGGCAGGCAGAGCTTTGAAGTAAATAAAACAATCAATGCAAAGTAAGAGACACAACATGATGGTAAAGGAATAAAGATCACAAAGAAAGCTCAGAATTGGAAATATGATGAAATAAGGATACATAGAAAAAGAACATGACTAAGATATTTCAAAAGGACAGACAACAGAGCAAGAAAAAAAGGTTTGGTGTAGGAAGGAGGACAGAAAGTTAGAGAGACTGGGTTTGTGGGAATTTACAACATGTTGCTTGGGACATTTGGAAAGACAGGGAATTAACTCAGTTCACTACAAGAGAACATAAAACATTGAAAAACAACACAAAAGGCAACCACTGGCATAAATTATTTGGACAATTTAAGTATCTCATTTCTTAATAGTTATAAAAGCAAACTTTAAAAAGTTCATATGTATAAAATGTTTTGCTTTTTTGTTGTCTGGCCAGTGACCGCTGTGATGTGGGTTGACTCTTGAGGGACAGGTAATAGAGAGGGGATTGGTAGTTCATTCACCATCTAGGTACTACAGTACATAGACCACTCACTCTGTAGCACTGAAATGGTGGCCTGGGCACGGATCCAGGTGATGGCAGGGTTTTGTCGGAGGTCATTGCGCCTAGGGTCGTTGCTTGCCCGGCACTCATAGGTCCCAGAGTCCTCCAATGTGAGGCGTGTGATGCCGAGCACACTGACCCCATTGGTGCCATAGGCCGTGTTGATGGATACCCGACGCTTACGGGCTCCGTCCCACAGCTGCTTGAAGGAGTCTGCTCTGTTGACCTCAGCATACCACCACTGGATCTCTGGAGTGGGATTCCCGACCACCTCGCAGTATAGCTCAAAGGTGTCCCCCGTAAGCTTGGTCTCAGACAGTGGCGATTTCACAAACCCAGCTGGAAAGGAGAATTGTATCGGGGATGGCAGGGAAGGAAAGGGTTGAAGAAGATAAGAGCAGCAGGAAGGCATGGAGAGGCAAAGGGACAGAGAAAAAAATAAATAGGGTCAGAGCATATAGAAACACAACAGAGGATGATTAAAGGCAAAACAAAAAGAAGCAAGCCTGAAAATTATTGATTGGTGGTTACAGAAAGGGTTAATAAGTGTCCACGTCCAGTCCATTCAACATCAGAGTCCTCTGGCCCACTTAAGGCAAACTGTCAGAAAAACTCACAGTCAACCAGTCCCAAATTCATAGCAGCAAGTACTTCTCTTATGGTATGTTTCTTTCTTTTTCTTCTTCCTAGTTTCTTAAGCTTAAGCAAATATGTAAACAGTAGTTACAGTTAATATTCACAGGTAAGAGGAACGACTACCTCAGCATTCACACTGCATTATATTTCAACATTTCTATGATTTTCTTAATCAAGTAGATGAACAATCACCCAACAATTTTCTGTTTACTTGTCTCGCATCAGCCTCTGGTATAACTTGTACTCATGTGTACATTTATGACTGCTAAATAAAGTAGATTAACTCATGTGAGCCTTCAAAATCTGTGACATGGAAGAAATTTTCTGGAAGCCAACAACAATATCCGAGGAATGAAAGTGACTGAAAGATATATATACATATATATATATATATATATATATATGTATGTATATATATATATATATATATATAAATCACTGTATCATTGATAGATACTGTAAATTTATGAGCAATGTACAGTAAGCATTAGAAATATTTTTTTTATAGATGAGGTTGTGTGAGGTACTTATGAGTAGTCAGTGTCTTAGTTGCAGTAGACAGCAGTCAGCGTGTTCTCAGTTTGGAGAATAGAACACGGTCTGACAGGCAAACCAAGCTAAAAGTTACTGAGAAGCAGCCCATGAGAAAAGCTCATTTTTTAGCTAGATAGAACAACTCAAACTAGGGGTGCACCGATTGTGAAAGTCTGGGCCGATACCGATACCGATGTTTAGCATAACAACTTGGCCGATGGCCGATGTTTTCTATTCTTATTTATTACTTCCTTTGTGCCACAGAAATTTACAAGTCTTTCAGCTCTTAATCAGTTTATCCTTGAATGAGCACAAATTCAATCAGACCAATTTATGAAACAGAAACAACCTTTAATGTCACTTTGTGGTTGACATTAGTTATAACAAGCTCTTTTCTGAAAACTTTTCAAAAACCTGGGACTGTTAATCACTAAAAAGAATGCTTCAGTATATTGCCCAACAAAATTGAGTGGTTTTAGCCTAATAAACAAAAACATACTCAATGAGAAGATTATTTTCATGGCCCAATAAAAAATATTTGTGGAGCAAATACTGCAAACTGCGTAACGCTGATCTTTTTCTGAAACAGTAAAATATTGCCACACGACCACCGCCATCTTCGTTTCTCTACTGAGGAAAGTGCATGGATGAGTTCTACCAGTATCTCCCCCCACCCGCCCAAAAAGAGGGAGAAAAAAGAGTTTTTCTTAAGAACAGTGTTGATGGCACATGTAAATCATTATACATATATTTATATATATATATATATATATATATATATATATATATATATATAGGCTATATAATAATCGGCCACATCGGCGAATGTCATTTTTATTGGCCGATGGCCGATGGCAGTTAACAAGGCAAACATCGGCTGATACCGATGTCCAGCCGATGCATCGGTGCATCCCTAACTCAAACCTCAAATTTCTCATAGCAAATTGAGCAAGCGTTATACGGGGATTTTTTGCGCTGCGCCACTTCCATATCAGTGTTGTTTACCTGGTCACTACATTTTTCTGAGCCACAAAATGTGTGTGAAGCAACATGGTTTGCAGCCTGTTGAACCAGGCAGCACCATGTGGTACTTAGAACTTTTCTAAGGACTGAGTTGTTTTAGATGGCAAGAAATAGCTTTTCTCAAGGTCAATTTCTAAGTAGCTTTTAGCTAACTCACCCATTGAAAAACCCATAGACTCTAAACTGAAAGTGTTGAGGTTTCCCCCTAGTGAAGGTAGACATGATTACTCATCCATGTACTTGTCATAACCCCTCTTCAAACTAGAACGGCCATGGCGGTCATTTTGACAGTTTTTAAATTTGCATATCCAATATCTTTGTCAATTAAAATCATGAAGCCTTGCTGGTCACTGACTTTTCCTAAAACAAGGTAAATTTTCATTTAAACTGGGTTTAAATTTTATAATGTAAGGTGCAAAGGAAATATGATCATTTCTATCTATTTTGTCCACAGGCGGCCATTTTGACCACACTGCATTTACGCTGTTCTATATTAAGTTTACAGATGTTTTGGATCAGATAATGTAGGGTGTAAAGGGTGGTAGCCAGAGATGAAGCAATGCAGCATTTTACAACATATGGGTCCTTGAAGGAATAAACGTCCACATCATCTTCAAGGAAGCGCACTGCATCCAAACAGCTTAAGGCCCATTTATGCTCCCTTGCGTACGTAAATGGCGACGTCCGCTTCATGCATCGCCTTGCGTGGTTGCCTCCATACTTCCATGCATCTTCTGTGTTCCCATTGCTCATAAACCAGTTTGTCAGCTAGGCAGCAGTGCTGTCCCCTGTGTCCTGGCGATGTGATGTCGTATATGAGTATATTTTCGGACACACTCGCACAGCTTCTCCTCAAAAGCTCCACCCATGTCTACAGATCCTCTCTGTTTGTGTAGCATCTTCTTTCTCAGGTGCTTTTATTGGGCTAATGACCCCAGCTTATTTGTGTTGTTATTTTTCCGGTTCTTGTTCTCCTACTCTGGTTTGTTCCTTTCGCTGGCTGCATATCAGCTACACAGCTCAACACTGACCCCGCGGTTTCCGGTGGTATTGCTCCATCTTCTGCATTGAGTGATGGACCAACAAGCCCCTCGAAAACGCAACAAATTACATACCAGACAGACGCAGATGACGGATGAAACTGTCTGTCCGCCTGCATATCCATCTTCTGTGTCAAGCATAAATGGGGCTTTTTTTTTTTTTTATACTGGTATGATCCCCAAGGGGAAATTAGTGCTCTGCATTTTACCCATCTCTGTACAGTAGTACCAGAGAGCAGGGGGCTGCTACTTAAAGCGCCTGGGGAGCAGTTGGTGGGGTTAAGGACCTTGCTCAGGGGTCCACAGTGGTTCACCTACAGTAGGAGTCGTGTTGGGGACTCGAGCCCGGGTCCTCCGCGCCAAAGCCCACAACGCTACCACTAGGGTACCCACTCCCTACCTACTCCACACTTTACAGGAGTTTCTATAGCAGAGGACCATCTGGCGGAGTTGACAGGTGGCATGGTAGCACAATACAATGTGCAGCAGATTTATGCCGTGTTCCAGTTGGACTTGAAAATTCCAGGTTCCAAGTAGGAAGTTTCAGCTGGAATGGTCCCTAAGGTGGGACTCCCGACTTGGAAAGTTGGAGAATCCTCACCATTCACGTTTTTCATGTGGTATATGTGAACTACAACGTCAGCTGTGCTAACAACAGCTAATAACAATAGCTTTAGCAAAGATGTTACTTTGCTAGGCTGATATCTTGTTTTTTAACCAGTGAAGTGGAATGCAGTTATGTGGGGTGTAACGTCATCCCTAACTCCGACTTCCCAGTTCCAAGGTAAATGGAATGCACCATAACAGACTGAAAGTAGTCAGTGCCAGGTATGCAAAGGCAGAGGGGTAGAAAGGGGAAAAAAAAAGAAATTCCCAACACCTGCTGCACATGAGGCAAAGCTGTGCTGCAGCAGGAGGAGAGACGTGATCTGCTTCGCTGTGACTAATAAATAGTCGTCTTATCCTAATCGTAAACAATGTACAGTAGATTGTCCTGACAGTAGGCCTACAAATATCCTTGCCTTCATACAGCCTAACTTTTACTTTTGTCATGCTCTCTGTGTGGGCTACTTCAGGCTGATCACCTCTGTTACATTTTTCATATTTTTTAGTTTTTATTTTTGTCCATACCAAACAATACTACAATTGCAGCTTTATACTTTTGGAAAACAGTATTTGATTATTTTAGCTATATACTCATTAAAGGCAATTAACTGAAATTTAAATGTACATTAGCTGTCAAAATGACTGTTGGTGGCCGTTTAAGTAGTTAAAGAATCATGGCCAATCTAGTGTTAAGAAAGAAAACAAAAAAGATTTAAAAAAAAAAAAAAAACCTTGAAAGAGTTGTAAAAAGTTATTACCTTACCTTAAACAGATACTAATAAATGTCAGTGACACAAATATCTCATCAGTAACACCACAGATGTTAAGCTTTACTAATTAACTTGTAAAAATGAAATGTGCCAAATTATATAAATCTGATCAAATTTTTTTGGTTCGGTGTATGTACAACATTTATGTATTTTTCATGTGCAGTGCTAGTCTCCTCCAGTCATCTCCATCTTATCTTTACTCACTTATCCTTTTTAGGATCACGCATTGCTGGAGTCTATCCTAAAGAATCCTGGGTGAGAGGTGAGGAGCAGCGTGGACATGTTGGCAGTCTGTCACAGGGCTAATACATACAGACGGACAAACACATTCACACCCACTTTCACGCCTACAGGCAATTTAGAGTCACCGACTCACATAACACGCATGTCATTGAACTGTGGAAAGAAGCTGGACTTGCTGAAAGAAAGTGCCTTCAGACTCAAATTCATACCCATGGTCTTCTTTACCAAATATCCTGTCACAAGCATCTTCCAGGTTATATTGTGACATACTACATAACTGTGTTTTCCCCTTAAAACATAGTTTTAAAAGTCTACACTATGTTGTCAGTGCACATGAAAATTTTAACAAATCTCAGTTTTCTTTCTTTTAAAGCTTGATATGTTTATTAAAAAGCTGTTCACAGATATTGCTACAGATAAATCTAACTGTATGTGTGCTCTCTAATCTCTTTTTATCCATATCAGCTTGTGCTGGTAACGCCAGAAATTAGGTCAGCCAGCTTACATTTTGGATAAGCTGGACTTTAAGAGTGGGCTTTCAAAACTCACATATGGCCTCCTAGGTGTAGGATAGTTTAAGTTCAATCAGGTTTCACATGGACACTAAATTAACATTTTAAAAAATATATAATTTAGTCATAAAATTACATTTATGACCATGTAAAATTTGAAAACATGCCCAATACAACCCACATCAACTGCATTTAATCTACCTTTCTCTCCTTACTCTGGTACTACCTGATTCACCTTGTTTAAAATGAGAAACATGATTAATTGTGAAATGCTGTGAATTTAATAACAGAATCCATAAGCCATCCATGGGATCCATAAGCATTATTACCATTATTACCACAACCATCCTGCATCTGTGCCTGATTCATGCCCCTGTTCCACATCGGTAGTTTGCCCAACAATACACCGCCAGTCCTAATGAACCTCATCTAATGACAAATCACCTGGACCACAGACACTGCTGCCTCTCAGCTGTAACCGCTTGTGCTTAAGTAAATGAGAAAAATGCACCGCCTCAACTCTGGCCCGAATAGACGTAGAGGAAATGGGAACAAAGAGCCTGTGGTCTCTTGAGTGCTGGACTGTGTGCTGCGTCTAAATACAACAGCTTACAGGCCCTCCTAGATCTGTCAGTCCTACTCACAGTAATGTATCATAAGCATTAAGCACACAAACATATAAGCCTGTAGACTCATGAGCAAGGAGTGCAGCTACAGTGTTCAGCTCTCCACCATAATACACCCACCGGTGGTAAAAATTCCATTTCATTCAAATTATTGTTAACAATTGCCATGTTAAAAATTTTATAGTGCTTATAACTCTAAAGCACATGATGTTCAGAGCTTGAGAATATTATCCAAAAAAATCCAATAAAATAACTTTTCTATGTTAGTATCTAGATATTAGAGTAATAAGTTACAATTTTGCATCCCAGCACCAGTATGTGACCCACAGACGTAAAAATAAATTAGATAGGAAAAAGAAACTTTGAGGATATATTAGAAAAAAATAAAATGCACTCCTCCTGCTAGGAGATGCATTGAAGGATATTAGGTGCTCGTGATTGTGTTTCTATGTGCGATGCCTGGAGTTATGCAGAGTAATTAGCATTTGTTTCTTTTCTCGGGAAACATCTGGGCCTATCAAGCCCACCACACTATTCCTCAGGGCAAATCCAAGCTTACCCGCCTACACAGTTAAAGAAATATTTCAAAATGACAGAGCTACTCTCTGTTATGATTGTAACAAAAATTGGCATGGCACTTAGCACATATAGCTAATGCCCTCCATGCTAAAGAGCTCACAATCTCAGTATAGAAGCTACTTGAAAGAGGTCAGGAATGTCCTCCAAGATGACAGTAAATTAGATGAGAAAAATGAACAGATGACTTGATTCAAATTCAGGCTCATGGAGACTATCTGGAGAAATGTGCACTGAGCAAACTACAAATATTCACCAGGCCAATGAGCAGACCAGTTTCAGTGTTGTTTGAACAAAGAGCTTTACACAGACCGGGAAAACAAAACGCAAAGCAGCCAGCCGGTCGTCACTCATTTCAAAGTTGTTTTGGGAGACAAGCAGTGACAGAGCTGTGAGATGGAGCATTTGGGCAGATTTCAGGAACTTAGTGACAGATGATAAAATGAGCCCAGAATGTTCTGGAGAGGGATGCATTCAGCTGACAACAGATGTGCTGACTTAGGTTATGATTGCTTTCTTATTTGATTTTTTTTAAAATAAGTGCAAAAGAGATGCTGCTATTTTCTAGCCTGGTATGCCTGCCTGACTAACGCCATGAATGCATGAGATACACTGGAAGTCAATTTGGTCACACCCTCCATTGAAAACTGATTTCCACCTCGGTAAAAAATTGACCAGACCAATCAGTGCGGGAGGCGGGACATTGCGGTACGTCTTTTTCAGTAACTCAGTTCTGTATTCGGAACAGTCAAGACACTGGCTGCAGAGGAACGGCGATAAAACGATGCACTTGCTGAAGTCTTAAATGAGCTGCACATGTCCTTAAACACGCAACAACTTGCTGCTCTGAGGGCTTTTCTCTCACAAAAAGACTTCTGTGTTTCTCTGATTGGTGTTCTCACTTTGTTCCTGTCAATCTCACCTCTTATCTCGAATTTGAAATCAGTTTCCAAAGGAGGGTGACCAGACTGACTCTCCGTGTAGTTCATTAGTCAGGCTGGAATGCCAGGCTAGCTCTCTTCTACACATAAGGTGAGTTATTAAACTCATTGTTGAACAACAGTGACTACTAGAGACATGGAACATATTTTCTCATTTTGTTAACTGGAGTATGGTTCATGAAAATGGTCAAAGACATCAAAGGAGAAAAAACCCCTATCTATTATAGGTTTATAAGAAATGATAAATTAACATTAAACCACTAGAGGTAGACTTGTGGCTGTATGGGGGAGTCCCAGGTGCTGCCTGTGACGGTACTCATGCTGTAGGTAGTTCATTAGCAACTGTCAGCATTCAGGGTAAAAAAGGCTCTGCTCATGTTTCAGTGATTTGGAAACTGCAGGGTCTGCAGAAATGTATATCAGCACTCTGTCAACTGTTTACTCCTACTTGCTGTCTGTTAGTTTAAAAATAGCTCTGAAATCAGGTTGTTGGTTTTCTTTTTTGTCGTATATATAATTCCATCATTATGTGACAAGCAGTTAATTGTTACTTGTTTAGCCGTCACAAGTGGCTTCTTGGTAAAGGTAGCAGAGTTAGCCTCCATGTATTAGATTTTATTAAACCCATCCCAAAAAAACAAGCAAGAGTCTTGCTGCACTAAAATATATTTGACAGATCATTGTAATTTACAATAGGTTGGACCTAGACTGTTTTATGTGTACTGTTTAGTTGATATACAATGATCACCATGATCACTTGAAGTTTCACCAAGAAATGAAAAAAACAAGGAGTTCAAGCTTTAAAACGACCTGCAGTTTTCTGTGATAGGCTCTGTCTAAAGCTATATGAAATTCATAGACATTAAAGACTACATACTCCACTCATGTAGGTAAATAGGGGAGCTCCCCCGAGGACTGACAACAAGCCACACACCATCAACATGAAGCGCAGAGTGAGTCAGCTGCCTGCTTACAACCTGGATCCTCATCCACAGTCCCACAACACAGACAGAGAAAGCAGAGGGTAGGAAACCCCCAAGGGCCAATGAACTAGTAATGTGCTAAGAAGTGTGCATGTGTATAGTTCTGTATGTGTCTATCTGTGTGGATGTGGGGGCATCTCTGTCTTACCTGCATTCTGCTGTGACAAATATGTTCCCTCATGGGTTATTTTCAGTAAATTATACTTGTAGAGATTCGATGTACTCAACTCATTTTAACTTAATGCTGTTATCTGTCGCAGCCTGGAAGCAAAATTTCAAGGCATATTTATGTTTTTAGGCCTGAGTAAAGCTTTCTTTTGGTTATTGTTGTCTATTTCAAGCAATGATGTTGTCATGTTTTTGATATATGTCTACATTTTGGTGAAATTCGAAGGACATAGGCATTCTATCTTGTTCCGCATGGTTGAGATGTGTGCTGAAGTCCAGCAGAACAATCCTACAATCCTGAGAATGTGTCAAAATTATCTCTACTTAAAACACTAAAATATTTTTTTAGCGTTACTTGGGTGGGAAATCTGACAACACTAGTTTAGAGGTGACCTTAATTTGGTATTTAATCTTCCTGTAAAGTAGAAGTATGTAGCTTTGTGAGTTTACAAATATGCATTTTTTACTTTTTTATGGCACAGTGACATTTGGTTTGTAAATTCTGGGATCCATTTTTGCTCTGCAGCATCTCGAGTCTAAGAAACCATACTCCACAATTTCCAGGGAGCCGCATCACTTAACCATCAAGATTCGCTTTAAGTTGTGCGTCACATGCTAGCAACTAGATATCAACACAGTGGCCGTGTGTGAACGTGCATTGAGGCTGATTCATTAAAAACAGAAAAACAAGAGGACATCAGAGGAAGAGAGGAAAAGAAAGACAGAGGGGGACAGAGCAGTAAGACAACATGCCTGACTTTTACTGGCTGTAGAAGTAGGATGCAAGATTGATGACAAATTAGCCATCGCTAGGGATGTGTTGCTGAGAAAATCTGCCAAAGTTCAGTGGTGCTTCTTTAGGAATAGCCATACAAATTGTGTCAATTGTGACAAAAATTAACAGTATCAATAATCAGCAGTGCTGTCCAACCCTTTTTCTCCTCTTTGATCATGTTTTTTTATATATAGATTAATGTTTTACTTGGATTACATTCTTGACGGTTTTGTTGTGATCCTGGATTTCTTGGTTCTTCAGAACAGTCATCTGATCATTTGTTACACTAAAAATTCATAAGGGTCAAACCAACTTGGGAGCAGGCCAATTCCATGTTAACAAGATTAGATGACCCACTTAAATAGTGTTGTTGCTTCATGAAATCTGTCAAAGTGTTGCTGAAAAAAGCGTAAAATGTCTTCCAATGAATCAGATGTCACCCTATCGGAGTAGTAACAAGTCAAAAGGCAAAAAGAGAAGTTTTCACAGCATCCTGAAGACACACAGCTGTGCTTTTGCCATGCACCACTTGAGACAGCTCATAAATTTGTAAACGACAGGAGTTTTTAGTTGAAATAGACCTTAGAAATAAAAATGTTAAGCATGTTTGACCTTAACAGCTCCTCCATTGTTAAAAATGCTCCATGTAAAAAGGTAGTTTGACAAAGGTTTTTCCTCTTTTTTCTTCAGAGGAAAAAAAAAATCACATCTGCACACAATTTACAAAAAAATCTCTTGATCCATATGGAAACAAAAAACGCAACTGGAGCAACGCAAGTTTCACACTGACAGCTAACTGTTGGTCCTCTCAGTGCTGCATAGACAGTCCTGACTAGTCAGAGTGTGGATAAAGAACATCCTACTATGTCCCAGAGTGTCTGTTACCAGTACATTAGCTATAGATCATTTAGGTTTGGCATTGAGCCTATGTGGATTGGCCTTACTCCCCACAGATTCCATCAGATTGGTAGCCTATGTAGGGAGTTTGTAGGCTGAATAAACAGAATTTTTGTTATAATCTTTTAGCCTTTCTGAAACATTTTTTTGTGAAATACAGAGAATATCATGCTGGGGGAGACTGGTTCTTTAAGGGAATACTGTGGCCATACAAGGGGAGATGTGACTGGCTTCCAGAATTGTTTAGAAAGCTTCCAAGTGTCATCCATATTCAAAAACTCTGATCATCCTATCCAAACATAAACATCAGAGTCAGAGAATGTGGAATTATTCACTGTGAGAGGAGTTTTCTTAAGTTTGCTTCAGTGCCTAACAACTAGGTTAGCATGTGGATGACAAGCACAAAAGCACAGAAAATTACAGGTTTGTCCAATGCACCAGTTATTCCCTCAGAACTCTGCTACTTAAAATGATAAGTAGCAGCCAGGTGCTGCTAATCACATGTAGCCTTTTGGATAAACTGATCATTAGAAAACATTGCATTTATTAAGCAGACATTTTGACAGTTTGTTGATTTGGATCATTCAAGCATGTTAACAAAATACCACAGAAGAAAGACATCAGCAAAGCTCTATGAGAATCATCTGTTGCTGCCTATCAATCTGGAAAGGGTGATAAGGTCATTTCTAAACAACTTGAAGCTGTTTGGATTATCTATTTAAACATTTAAAAGAGCTGCCAATATCACAGAGTGGGTGTCCCAGCAAGTTCACTGCAATGTCTTACTGTGCAATGCTCTGAGAAAGCTCTGAAAATTTCAAAGAAATTACTCTGCAGGCCTCATTTAGCATGTTAAGCAAGGTTTACACTCTATAGGCCTTACTTAGCATGCTAACTGAGGCCTGCAAGGTCTGACCTACACCTCAGACTTTACAGCTGGTGTGTTAATGTCATAATTAATTCATTAAAGAGGAAAAGACTCCACAAATATGGTTTGTTTGGCAGGGTTACCAGAGGAAAGCCAAAAGGAAAACGGTAGCAAGGTTTATGTTTGCAAGGGAAGCCATGTAGTGGGGATGTACTGATTTACAGAAGTGCAAATCACTACATTTGGTAAAACAAACAAACAAACAAACAACAACTAAAAAAAAAAAACATTTCATATCAACTGTCAAGTACAGTGGTGGAAGGGTGATAGTTTGAGCTTGATTTATATAGAACCAGGCACCTTGCAGTCATTTAATCAACTGTAGTGTGAATTTGTCTAAGTATTCTAGAGTCAACAGCTAAAGCTTGGCCATAACTGGGTCATGTGACAGAGCAACAACCCACACCGGCAAACCACACAAGAATGCATGAAAAAAAAAACAAAAAAAACACTGCAAAGGCCCAGTAATGTCAGATGTTAACCTGACTTACTGTTGTGGTGGAACCTGAGGAAAGCTGCACAAAAGCAAATCCCAGCAACCCTAAAAAATGAAGCAACTTTGTCAAAAGTAATGGATCAAAATCCTTCCAGAGTGATCTGAGACACTGTACAAATTAGGGGTGTCAACATTTACTATTTTTTTCTGCAGTGCAGTCGGGACTACTAACCGTCATGTACACAGTTACACGTCAGATGACGTTACGTAATCTTTGGGTTGCAGATGATGACATCATCTACGCATCCCATCATACCCCCGCTGTCATACTGAACTCAGAGCAGAAACACTGTCGTAGAGCCAAAGTAAGGTTCTGGATATTTATCATTTTAATCCCCGAGAACTGAAAAGATTCAACGGCAAACAACCTCACTGTTTCCCCTACCATGTTATTGACAGGATGTCCGCCCCGCCTACATGAGGTCCCGCCCCCCTTAATTGCCACACCGCACAGACGCTGAGAGGTGACAGAGAAATCAGTGTGTTACACGTTCTAATCAGATTTTAAACCTCTACCGTGGGGATTTAATAAGAATGCTTAAATATCTCCACCATTGTTCCACTCCACAGCTGCTCTCAGCCCGTCCTACGATGGGATGTTGGCTGAGCATCAAGATGTTGTCGCCTTGAAAATCATCGCTAAAATCTAGATTATTTAAACTGCTAAAGTCAAATCAGCAGCTTTTGATTAAAAAAATGTACATTGATTAATAATAGTCAAATAAAATCCCCACATTCGGCCGCGCTGCTGGTTTTTCAGCGTCTCTGACCTTATCGCACGCATTCTGTCATCTCACAACCTTCCTCGATAGTTTTTCCTGGAAGACTGGCAACTGATTCAAAGAATTTCACTGTATGAGGAAAATTTCCATGTTCATGTTGCTGATAATCTACGCGGAGAGGAGGCGGTGGATCTGCAGCTCCGGGGTCAGCTCCGGCTCTCCGCCGGGCTCCTGCTGCTGGACTGGGCCACCGGTTTGTAGCCGTGCAGCCTCCACCAGTACTCCCCGTCATACACATGCTCTCTGCTGAGCGATCCAACACAGAACCGTGCTGTGATGCGTGAAGCGCAGGGGCAAGAGGGGGCACTGCCCCCCCCCCCAAACAAACACTGTGCCCCTTTAAATCAAATCTAACAAAAGGCAAGCGATTCCTAAGCTCTTATCCCCGCACCACTCCGCATCACTCTGTGCAACTCCCCGCGCCGGGTGTCGGTTGCAGGAGGACCTTCTGTCTGCAGAGCTCTGCTCAGCCGCTAGTTCTGCATGCTGGTTCGGCTCTGAGGACATCAGCTGCATCCTCATACCAAACGTGAAAACGCTGCGGAGCTGTGCTGCACTTTCCATCTGTCAGGAGCGTTTCAGTTCAGACTAAAGGTTGTAGTGGCATGAATTTGTAAAGTATTGTAATATTTTGTTCATATGGATCAGCGCGAGCCTACATCACAACCCGGAATTCACGTGACCATGAAGCTGGTCCCAGTGAAAACATGCTTCGTATTTGAACGGCATCTGGTGGACTATGAGCCTCAAAAACTGCTTTTGCACCCTTTTTAATTTTTTTTCTCCGCCGGTCTGTCTTTGAAATAATATTGAAATGACGTCCAGTTATACTGAAAGTCTCACTGCCGACGCTAGAAGAAGATACAAAGCTAAACTAGTATCTGTTGGACTAAGTGATGCCCATCTTCTGCTGCTACAGCCTGGTTAGACGAACCTACATAACAGCCTGATGATCAGTTTCCCGATCTCATGATGTATTTGGTTTCATCAGGTAAGCCCCGTGTTCAAGCCATTTATTTTTTTATAGAATATTAATTTTCCCCGGATTTTTAAGAAATGGTGGTATTTCCTTGATGTCCTTCTCAGGAGTTTACTCTCATTGATAAAGCTATAAATTACCGGCAGTCTCATCTGTATTCAACTGGTTACGACTGTGCATGTTTATAACGCTGCAAATGCCTTTCTGACGCTTTTTATGCTTTTATTCTTATGTGGGAACATTGATGGCAGTAATCTGGATGAACGTAATCGTAAACAGTCCTGAGGAGACGGGAACAGCGGGCGGCGCTGTGATTCTGTACATCCACTGATTTAATGGTGTTTTCTATCATCTGTGCAAAAACAACTACAGGGTTTAAAAAGTGAGACCACAATATATGCTTTTTTTATCAGTCACAAAGTGATCCGAACATATTGTTAGATGTTTCCATGGTTTCCAGCGTGAACTATCAGCATTTATGGGCTTGATAGCAGCTAGCCACTTAGCATGTTGTTCGGGACTTTTTTCTGTTGTTTTGGGAACTGGAACAAACATATTCTCTTGTCCGTGTGATAGATATATTTATGGCAGCCATACACAGCGGGACTTCTCGGTTTTTCCAAAGTAGAATAAACGAAGATTGACAAGTAATGAAGCAGGTAATTCAGTGGCTCCCCTATGCAACGAAGCGATGTTTTCACCTCCTACTTAACCGGATGTGACGAATTTGGCGAAAATTCCCGGATGCTCGCGGTGATCCATACATGTTCACTGTTCGTTTAACAATCGAATTAAAAGCAGTTGTTGCTTTTAAAAGCATGATGTAAGTGGTTACTTTCTGCAGATTCCAAACCCTGTTTTTCACCACCCCGCCAACAACGGTTTTGTAGGGAAAACACTGGATCTCCTTTACTGGGTGCAATCCAAATGGAGTCTCTGCAGAAGTTTTCACACAGCTGTATCAGCTGACCAGATTTTTCCTCCATCTATCAGATACATAATAATTCATACACGGGAGAAAGAAAGCTTTAACAAGCAGGGATGCCTATTGATGTTTCACAGCTGGCTGGGCTGACCCGAAAATATGGAAATGTTTTACAGCAGTAAGTCTTGTTAGCAAAAACTTAAGCTAGCTCTCCTAACTTGCAGTGAAACTCACTCAATACGTTTCCACCGCACAGATGCAGTCGGTGTCCAGTCAGCTCTCATGATCACTAAAAGCATCTCTGACGATGTCCGTCTTCGCTGATCCATAAAGAAATATCTGTAACTCCCAGCTGCAGTTTATGGATATCTGATGGCGTTGAACAGTCGCTACAGCACCACGAAGCAGTGCTGGTATTCTGCTGCTGCTCGCCGCCACCGTGTCCCCGAGTCAACTTGAGATCATGCGACAGGCTGTGACTGCATTTATTATATATAGCTACAAATATCAACATAACATCAATTCTATTATGTATGCGTATAGTTACTTACTATCTGAAGCTTTCAGGCAACATTACCACCCCTAAATAAAGTGTTGTTGAGAAATGAAAGAGGAGGAGGAGGAAGGGATAATGACGTGTATACGTTTTTTCTAAACGGTTATGATTTATTATCCATGTACCCGTTTACACATGTAGACGTTGACACCCCTCGTTCAAATATTACAGAAAAAGAATATTTATTGTTGCTAAAAGTGGTTTACAGTGTAGGCTAGTAGGCCTGGGACGATAACACGTTTTGCTGGACGATATATTGTCCCACATATTATTGACAATAAACAATATTATTTATGACTTTACCGAGACCAAAATAACCACTTATGTAATGTACAATATATCAAAATAATGCAAGTATATCCTTTCAAATGCAACAATTAAACTTTGATTTCACATTGGAATGTCCAGAACCAGAACAGAGTCGGCGTACTAGCTTGTCTGTGTTGGTGGTCTCACCTCGTTCATTAGGCTTGAAGCTAAAATATTCCCACACCTGAGCTGTAGCATTTGGCTTTGCGTTTCTATGCACCTCAAAGCCCACCTGCATCGGGTCTGTCTGTGTATGTGTGCTTGCGGTTGGAGAGGGACCCAACTGCAGTCACGGTACATCGCCATATATCCAATCCACGCCGGAAGTCCCGATCGGAAGTTACTTTTTCATGTAGCTTATTAAAATCTATCCGTAACCCTGACCCTTCTCCTAACCCTAACCATCCGACTACACCATATGCATCTGTTTGCAAGCCGCAGATAGTTACTCTTGGCGGTATTTAACTAACTTCCGCATGAGACTTCCTGTATGGATTGGATATATGGTGGCACCCTTGTCGGTCATTGCAACTGCAGTTAGGTACTCTTGGGTGTGCGGTTCCGCCTGCTCCCACAAATACAAAGATCCTGAATGACTGACAAGATGTCTCACTCCCTTCATTTAATTTTACTAAGCCACAAACGCGCCCAGGTGCTGAGACCGATGCACAGAGTCAACCCTCTTGTCATCCAGCGTGTTTGGAGACGACAGACAAGGAAAACAAATACATGCATTCACATGGCGATATATCGAGGCAGGGAAAGTTATTGACTTCATTTTCATTTATTGTGCGATTAATTGACTTATTGATTATCGTCCCAGGCCTAGGGTTTACTTAGATTTTCCACAAAATGTTTCAGCATTTTTGACAGTTTTTTTTCATAAATCATGATCTACCATATGCCATGGGTTGTTGTTTGTCTGTGGTTATAGTTACCTCATTTTAAAACCTTGTAACAACTGCACATAACACCTTAGAATCATAACACAGACCTCCCTTTAACACGAGGATAGTTCTTGCTTAAGAGGGGGTGAAAAAAATGATGTGTGTGTGTATATATATATGTATATGTAGGGCAGTTGCCTAACTAGGCCAGCAGATGGCGCTTGGATATTGTCTTTTACCCTCAGGGGGTTTAGCGGGTACGGCAGCTTGTCCTAGCAGGCCACCGTATTTTGTTTGGTGTTCTCCCGCAACAGCGCCATTTTGCGTTAATGTTGACTGTGTCCAGTCATAAGGTGAGCAGCAGAAATAGTGTTCTGCAAAAATGTGGATTAAAATGATAAAAGTTGACACTTTTCCATGTTGACACTTTCCATGTAATCTGTTAGGCTGGTGTGTTTAAAGATATGGTAGGCGCCAAGTTCAGGAAGATATTCGGAGCTGAATCGTTTAATTTTATGTGTGTTTATAAAAGAATGTCAGCCGTGACTCTCGTTAGCTTCCTGTGTAGCTACAGCATTAGCTCCTAGCTCGTTCTGTGCTGCAGGCTCACTATGAATCTTTTGTTTTTATCATTATTATTATTATTTTTGCGTTAATGTTGACTGTGTCCCGTCATAAGGGTGAAGTTGCCAACACGACCTGAGGTGAATAAACGGCGTGGTCCGAGCCATAAATACGACAGCCACCTGTGTCCGACTCGTCCCTCCTCAACACCACAACCTCACCATAACACAACGCAGAGTCGCTGGGTGTGGAGAGGCGCAGTTCCTCACACGGGCCGGGTTACATCTTTGGTGCCGTGACCCGGATTTGTGGCGCTTCGAGACCGAAGAGAGGGAGCGGGGCTGGCCGTTGCCCCTCAACTACACCGCCGTATTGAACTGTTATCAGACTGTGTGACTCTACAAGGACATTTATCCTGCTGAAATATCCTTTGAAAATCGAAGGACATTTTGCTTTGTGGTTGTTTTTGTTTTTCATCAATAGTCTCTGTGCTGAGCATTGTGTTGAGTTAAATTTTGGGTGAATTTTTTATATATTAGGTGATAATCCTGCCACACATTTTATTTTAGTTATTCAACACAAACAAATCCACACAGTTCTTCTCATAAGCAGAGAAACATATTACAAATAATACAAAAACACATTCAGACTCTTTATACTGCTGCTTCAATCTCAGACAGAGAACCCTGAAGATGATGAGTGATTATGCGGACTCAAAACAGGGTCCCTTTGCAGCAACATCAGATCCCCCACTCACCCCTGGGCTTGTAGCAGGCCACAGTTATGACCCTCCCGGGAGGACACCTACTCACCTCCTCACTGAAGGAGCTGCCACCCACAGGCAACAGTCATCTGTGAGGTCAAAGTTAACTACCCAGTTCCCCAGGTCCCCTACTCAGCAGCTACAGTACCACACACCAGTCCGGCGGCCCGCTAACACAGGATTGGGCACACAGATTACCCCATCACCCCCAACGTTGTCACCCTATACTGACCCTCATGCTGCTCCAGCTCGCGTGCCCCCACCACCATCCCCTGTACTCCCAGGTGCAACTCCTTCCGTCCCCCAGACGGCTGTGCAAATCAGCATGACTCCTGCCTTTCAGCCCCAGCCCAGTGTGCACAGACCCATGCCTACCATGCCACCTCAAAGTCTCCCACTCCCCAACCTCCCAGAGCAACAAGTGGCACAGCAGCCCACCATGCACCAGGCGGCCATCTTCCCTTACCCAATGCAGATGTATCAGCCTAGTCCACAGGTCCCCACCAGCCATGCTGACTTCTCATCTGCGCCCCAAGCCCCCATGACAAGTTTTCCAATACAACACACTCCAAACAATATTTGGAGCCCCCGTAGCTGGTTTGACACCTCAAGGCCCAGAGTATGGACAAACCCCCCATCTGCATATGCCACAAACCACTGCACACACACACACAAATGTTGCTTATGCAGATTTTGACCACACATCTCCTCACATTCAAGCCCCAGTGTATCCACAGTCACAGGCATCAGCCCATCAAGTCAGCTCATACCCAGATGCAGTGCCCAGACCCACCCCCTGCCTCCATCCTCCATCCAGCGCATGTCCCTAAATGCACCTGCCGGAGCCATAGCCACCCCAAGTTTGCCACCAACAGCATATGGCGGTTTCCTCCAGACCCACCAGGTGAAGAATGTCCAAGTCTTCACTGGCAATGCAGACAGCAGGATGCTTATAGAGGACTGGATTCGTGACATGCAGTACCTCCTGGAAGCAATAGAGCTCCCCCATCACCTCCGCTTCTCCACGGTGGTGCGGCACCTGAGCGGCGAGGCGAGAAAACTGGTCCTCAATCTACCCTCCCATAGTCAAACCCCTGAAAAAGCATTTGAGGAACTGAGGGCGGAGTATGGTGACACCCAGGCTCCTTGGACCCGCTAGCCGACTTCTATGAGCGTGTACAGAGGTCAGGGGAATCCGCCTGCTCTTATGCTATAACACTAGAGGCAACATTGAGGGCCGTAGAAGAAACTCAAAGAAGTGGTAAGCTCTTTCCCTGACCGTGACAGTAAACTCACCCGGCAGTTCTTACGTGGACTAAACGACGAGGAGGTGTACATGAGGATCTCCCCAATGAAACCTCGGCTTTTGAGCTTCCCGGGAGTTACAAGATGAACTCAGAAATCTGGCAAAAAGAAACAAAAAAGTTCCAGTCCTTTAACAGGTCAAAGAAAACCTACGCATTGGTCCAGGTTGCATCAGAGTGTAATTTAAATGTGAAGACAGAGAAAGCTAAACATACATCAGAATGGTCCGAGCTGACAGAGCTGGTCAAGAAATTAGCCCTTTGCCAAGAGGAGCAGATGGCTAAGCTGACTTACCTTGAATCAAGAATTGCCGCTCCCCTCTCTGACCCTTCCCCCCACCAAGAGTCCGACCACCCTCTGGACCTACGACGCAGACATCAACTGTCACTTGCCACCGGTGTTGGAAACAAGGACATATAGCCCGGGTCTGCAGAGCAGTATTCCCAGATGCTAATATGACATGGGGTCACCAGCCTCAGCCTACCAACCCAGCCCAAGGGACAACAACTCACCCAGTTCGGCCTTTTAAACGGCTAGAGCCCGTGGTTGTCGGGGAAACTATGGGCAGACAGCAAGACCCCCCACTGCAGGTGAACCAGATTGGTGATGGAGGAGAGGCCACACTCTTAGTGGGCTCCCAGGAACGAGGGAGAGGTGGAAGTCAATGGCATGAAGTGCAGGGCGCTCATTGACTCTGGCTCTCAGATAACCAGTATTACGCATAAATACTGGCGCAACCACCCCATCCTTCAGAGACAGATGTTCTAGCCCTCCAAAATTACTTTTGAAGGGGCAGCTGCTCAAAGTGTGAGCTATCATGGGGTTCTGCGATTAACTTGAACGTGTTGGGGAAAGAGTTCAAGAATGTGCCAGCTTTTGTTGTAACTGACTCAGAGTATCGCTCCTCTGTCCCCCTGCTGGTGGGCACTAATGTCCTCCCGTGCCTCCAGAAGCCACCTCCAGGCAGCATATGGCCAGCAGTTTCTCCATCAAGTCAAGTAGCGCTATCCAGTTTGGTACACTTCCTTATTGTAGATTGGGGACAAAGAAACAACGGGATGTGGACGACATAGTGGGCCCTGCTGTGTATCTTGGTCAGAAACAATACTACTCTCCTGGAGGAAAAGAAATGGATCTCCTATGTAAGTCCACAGCTGGCCCACAAAGAAAAACTTACACTGCAATAATTGAAGGCCACTCCTCCCTGAAACTTCCTGACGACCTCTTAGTGGCCAAGGTCCTTGCTGATGTAAAGAGGGGATGTTCTCCTGTGAGGGTGATGAACTTGTCCCATCATGCTATTACCATCAAGCCCCGCACACATCTGGCCAGGGTTTCCCTGGTGAACAGTGTTGTGGATTTTTCTAATAAAGAGCAGAGTGAACGCCATAGTGATGGTAACAAAGATGCATGCCTGAGTCTGGACCAGGTTGTGGCAAGTTGCGGAGTGGACTTGAGGAAGGGGCAGCAGTTGAGAGTGAGCACCAGCGTTCCCTCCTTAAAGATCTTGTGGAGAGGAATGTAGGTGTGTTCTCTCAACATCCCCTGGACTTTGGCCATACAAAGACGGTGCAGCACGAAATCCCACTGGTGGATTCTAGGCCCTTCCGGCCCCCCTTCCGCAAGATTCCTCCTCCCAGTGGCAGGATGTGAGACAGCTGTTGATCGAGATGGAGGCAGCAGGGGTCATTAGGCCCAGCAAGAGTCCTTACGCTTCCCCTGTCGTCATTGTGACCAAGAAGGACGGCTCTTTAAGGTTGTGCATCGACTACCGGAAGCTTAACTCCTGCAGTACGAGAGATGCCTTTCCCCTGCCTAGAATAGAGGAGGCCCTGGAAGCGCTTGGGCAGGCCAAGTTCTT